>PVJH01024625.1:0-26815 GCA_004026705.1 Nesogale talazaci
GGGAGGGATAATGGTAATTCAGGGTGCCTGCAGCAGGTGCTGGAAATGAGCCTAGTGGCAAAGGCTGTCATTTGGATGGTGTGCAGCGCTGGAGAGCAGGTCCTCAGGTTTGGATCCCTCTCCCCACGTGCTGCTGTTCTTAGTTCAACCCCAGGGCACAGGTGTCTGGTCGCGCCTGCTCCTGTGACCTGTCCCTTGTGGGGACAGGAAGCAGTGCCTGGTCCCGCACCATCTTCACAATTACCATTGTGTTTGAGCCCATTGTTGCAGCTACTGCGCTGGTCTTATCTCGCCCTCAGCCGGGGTCTTCCTCTTTTGCAGGGGCCTTTCTCCATTGCCAGCCATGCTGTCCTTTTCCGGCACTGGTCTCTCCTGATACCATATCCAACGCACATGAGATGGGATCTCACCCTCCTCACTTCTAGGGAGCATTGGTGGCTGTGCTTTCTAAGACAGATTTGGTTGATCAATATCCTTTGCCGGCACCATAATTCAAATGCACCCATTCTTTTGCAGATGGCTATTCGTTGTCTGGTTTCACATGCATATGCAGCCATGGACAATACCCTGGCTTGGGTCAGGTGTCCCTTAGTCCTTAGTCCCAAAGTGACATCTTTGTTCTCAGCACTTTAAAGAGACCTTAGGGGCCAGATTTACTGAATGCAAGACAAAGTCTTTTCTTCACCTATGGTGATGTTGCATATTGATCCAGTTGTAAAGATTTCAGTTTTGTTGTTTGGGGGCATCACTGCCCTGATGGGAGTAGGAGGCCCCGCCTTGCTCTTGGAGAGCTGCTGCTGGATTTGAACCGCCAACCCTGTGAGCCGCAGTCCCGCACTCAACCACTACGCCACCGGGGCTCAGCCCAAGATTTCAGTTTTTTTAAAAAGATTACACTGAATTGTAATCCATACTCAAGGCTATAGACCTTGGTCTTAATCCGCAAGTGCTTGCAACCATCTCAAATAGCAGGGTTGTCATCTGCATATCACAGGTTGTTAACTAGCTCATCGTAGCTGTCAAATACTGAATTTTGCAGAGTAGGGAAGTGGAACACCAACAGTGGGAAAAGGAAATCGGAACCGACATGCTATTGTGAGAGGCCACAAATTTACAGATTCACCGGATTGCAGGATGTGAGTGTGCCCAGCTGTGTCAGCAGGGGGCATTCCTCAAGGTCATCTGACCTTAAAGGATGGGGGTGGAAGAATCTACTCTCTTTCCTAACATGCCTCGCGCCCCTCTGGGAGATTCCATGCTCTATTAGGGAGTATGGGTAACCTGCTCTGGCTCTGTAGCTCTCTCAAGCTGGCATCGGGACATCGCCCCTACCCAGCAGAGTAGAAATCTCTCACGAGCTGTTCTAAAGTTTTAGGAGTCTGAGCTCCCGTGCCTGATGGGATGAATGGGTTGGAAACTCTGGTGGGTCAACTTTCAGAGAAGCTGCTACAAATAAGGGGAAACACGCTTCACTACTAGGTTAAACATGCAGGCTCCTAAAGTTAGGAGTAAACGTGTAAAATGAGAAATCGCTCCATAACAGGAGGGGGATGTCCTAGAGGGACGTGACTCATTTCTTTTAGAAGAGAAACTTCAGGCTGAGTCCTGGTGGTTTAGTGGTAGTTTGCGGGACTGCAGCTCACAGGGTTGACAGTTCAAATCCAGCAGCAAGGCTGGGCTTGCTACTCCCACCGGGGCAGTGATGCCACAAAAAAAAAAAAAAAAAGAGAGAGGGAGAGAGAGAGAAACTTCAAGTCCTGGACAGGCTGGCAGATGTAGTTATTCTCATGGGGTAGGGGTGTCCCTGGCAGATCTGGGTTCCTGCGGGACATGGAGTTTAATTGTGAGACATGACGTGGCATGCTGTTTCCCCCAGTTCACCTGATGGGGGTGCTTAGGGCCTTCCCCAGGCCTCCTGGAGCTCTCCCGAGGTACTTCGCTTCTATTTTTATAGCAGGACCTTCTGACCCAGCTGGAAAACAGCGTAATAGACTTTTCCAGTTTCCAGGTAGAGTCAGTGAGTTAGTTAGGTTTATTGTGCCAACCTGACTGATAAACACATGTGGGAAGAATTGAAGGGCAGAGAGAGAAATGGCTCAGTGAGCCTCACCTTTCCAGTTCTTGGGTCTCTTGCTTTCTGATGGTCAGATCAGGGTGCAGCTATCTTAGCCACTTCCCTGCTTCAGCTGGCACGGCTCACTTCCTACAAGACATCCCTGAGGAGCAGCCACATGGACCTACCCTGTTGCAGCCCTGGGTGCTGGGGCAGCTGTGTGGAGACCGCTATCAGCGCTGAGAGGCTCACATGCTCACTGATTCGTCTTTCCTTCGGTAGTCAGCAGCATTGCGTGTGTTTTATGACGTCGAGGAGGACTTTGTGGATTGGTGTCAGACATATGGGCTAATGTTGGACTTATGGGCCTGGGCAGTGGTAAGGAGTGAGTTTCTGGATCATGAAGGAAGCTATTGTGGAAAAGGGCCGAGCTGGAGCTTGCTGAGCAGCACTCGAGGAAATCCAGGCGAGCAACTGACAGCCCACGGATCCAGGTCCCGTGGCTGTGTTTTGTCACGCTCTGATCCCTGTGTTCCACATTTCCAAGTGACTGATAATGATAGGCAGCAGGCAGCAATTACCAATGCCCATGCCTAGGGCTGTGGTGAAGGCTTGAGTGCCCTGGGCAAGGAGAGATGGACCCATATCTGATTGGAGTCCCTGAGGAGACCAAACCCGGAGATGATTTTTTTTCTTAAAGCAAGGCTTTACAGAACCTCACAAGCTCTTTCTGTCCTAGGGGAACACGTCTGTCTACCCATCTGTCTGCCAATACTCCACACCGAACCAATCTCACCACCATCGAGTCAATGCTGACTCACCGTGACCCTTCCCTGCCTCCCCGATGGGCTTCCAAGACTGTAACTGTTTAGGAGAGAAGAAAGGCCAGTCTTTGTTCTGTGGAGTTGCTGGTGGTTTCCAGCCGTTGACCACGTGATCGCAGCCCAGCGTGTAACCACGACACCACCAGGAAGTACTTAGGTCTTTGACAAGGAGGTAGCACAGTCAATCGATGGGCCAGTGCGCCCCAGGATAATATCTGCTGTGCTGAGTCGGTATTATTAAAGGAGTGGGCAGGGGATCATTTGGATTTGTGGGCTGGCAGATCTCACACGCTGCCTGTAGCGTATCCTCCCTTGGGTCCGTGTCCTTCTTCTGTGAGCCGACACCTCAAGCGCTCTCAGGCATCCCTCCCATAATACTTACTTTCCAAACTGCGCCTTCCGGCATCCACCGGGTTCCTTGCGTGTTCTTTAGCCACCTGCCTTTGGGATTCGTATATCTCTGTTTCTATGCCAGTGTCAACTCTTCTGCACTGTCCGGGGGCCTTGCTTCCTGTAAGTGTGAAGGAAAGCGCTTCAGACAACGAGAGCCAGGGTTCCTCCCTGAGCTGCTCACCCAGCCTCTTGATCAGCCTCTGAATTTCCCCGAGAGTTATTAAGCTGTTGTCCATGTGATGGCCCCTGCATCCCTAGTTATCATGGTCATTTCTCGTGGGGGTTTTTCTGCTTCTAGGAGTTGCAGTGGGAGTCCAGCAGGCTTGATCAGGGAGTTCTGGGCGGTCAGGTGTCATTTGAGCAGAAGTTGCCATCGGGATGCCACTCAGCCTCAGGGTTGTCTACTGCGGTCGAGCTCAATTTTATTCTAGCAAAAAACTTCATCAATGACTTCCACATCAATATGGCTGCGATAGGCAGGTGGTTGCTGGGAATTGGTTGGGAGCAAGGTGACCAGATTGAAGGGATGGCCAACTTTTACCGTCATTTCTGGGACATCAGAAAGGGCATTTGATAGGGAATAATCCTTCCACCGGCTATTTTCCTTCGTCTCAAGGACTGTTAAAATGTGGCATGGGAGGCTGAGCCCTGGTGGCATAGTGGTTGAGTGCGGAACTGCAGCTCACAGGGCAGACAGTTCAAATCCAGCAGCAGCTCTCCAGGGCAGTGATGCCACAAACAAACAACCCCCCCCCAAAAAAAAAAAGTGATATGGGGTGAATATTTCCATGGGTGGTTGTGTTCTTCTATGTGGGTTAGAGAAACAAATCCAGGGAAAAAATCATGTGTGAAAGAGAGAGAGCTTTAGATCAAAGAACAATTGTATATTAAGAAAACATTCCAGGGCTGAGCCCCGGTGGCGTAGTGGTTGTGCGTGGGACTGCGGCCCACTGGGATGGAGGTTCAATTCCTGAAAAAGACTGGGCCTCCTACTCCCACCACCAGGGCAGTGATGCCTAAAAAACAAAAACAAAAACACACACAAAAAAAACATTCCAGTACAGTCCAGGTTAAACCCATAAATCTGAGATTAGCCCATATGTCCGTTACCAGTCTCTAAATTCTTCTTCAGACTCACGCAGCACATGTAGGAAGATCCCAGACAGTGGGTGGAAAATCTTATAGCTGCAGTGGAGGCAGAAGCATCTCAGCACTGATGGAGGTCTCCACGTGGGTTTCCAGCTCCAGGGCTCTGGCAGCTATCAGCCGTAGCTTTATCTAACTTGTCAACAGGAATGTCTCAAAGACAGTGTCTGTGTGTCCCGCCTCCGGGCAAGTTATTTATCTCCATGGCGCCTCCAAATGACGTCATCAAGCTGCAGCCTGATTGACAGGCTAGACTCCACCCCTTTGCAAGTTGACACCAGATTATGTAACCGCCCCAGTTGTCCTCAGGTGAACTTAGATGCCTCTTTCATTAATATAGTCGGTGCCACTACTCATAGGCAAGCTTCTGTGTCCAGCTGTTTTGAAAAATGTATGACTTCATGTACACACACATACTTGAGACACACACACACAGGTCCTCGGATGCACACACAAAGCACACTCACCACACACATTGGCCCTAGAGTGCACACACACACACACACACACACACACAAAGAAAAATATATGACTGGTCTGGGGATGGGTTGAAAATGTTGTGTGAGGACTCCCAGTGCAATGCCCTGCCTTTCGTGTACCTGCAGTTGAAAAGCTTGGGGCAGCTGATGGAGAGTGCTGAGCCCAGGTTTGCATTTCACTAATTGGATTGCTGGGGAACCCTCGGGGGTCTAGTCTAGGGCGGTCTCTTCTTTTCCTTCGGGTCCTCACAAGGAAGTTTTGCTGTTAAGCAAACACCTTATTCTTTGTGAATGAGTTCTAACAGAGTGCAGTTGGGTATGAATCACGGGTTCATCTTTGGCAGTAATATGGAATGGTAGGTCGCTGAAGTGAGGTTTTATAACTGGGCAACAGCTGGGTAGCGTGATTGAATGCAGGTTGTAATCGCCATTCACAACAAGAGACTGATGGTCACAGAATTTAACACCTTAGGGCAGGGGTCCTCAAACTATGGCCTGTGGGCCACATGTGGCCCACCGAGGACATTTATCTGGCCCGCCGGGTGTTGTTGTTGTTTTTTAAAATCATTTTATTGGAGGCGAATATCACTTTTATTACAATCATACATTCATCCATTGTGTCAAGCACATTTGCACATTTGTTGCCATCAGCATTCTCAAAGCACTTGTTTTCTACTTGAGCCCTTGGTATCAGCTTCTCATCTCCCCCCCCACTCCCTCTATGCCCATGAGCCCTGGATAATTTGTAAGCTATTATTTTGTTGTCATGTCTTACACTGTTCAACTTCTCCCTTCACCATTTTTATGTTCTCTGTCCCCCAGGGAGGAGGCTATATGTAGATACATGTGATCAGTAACCCCTTTCTACCCCACCTTCCCTCCACTCTCCATGTATCGCCACCCTCCCACTGGTCCTGAGAGATTCATATGTCCTGGATTCCCTGGTCCCAGTTCCTGTCTCTACCAGTATACATTCTCTGGTCTAGACAGACTTAGAAGGTAGAATTGGTGTCATGAGAGTTGGGGGGGGGGGCAGGAAGCATTGAAGAACTAGAGTAGGGCTGAGCCCCGGTGGCGTAGTGGTTGTGCGCGGGACTGCGGCCCACTGGGACGGAGGTTCAATTCCAGCAGTGGGGGTGGGCCTAATACTCCCACCACCGGAGAGCAGTGATGCCCCCCCCCCCCAAAAAAAAAGAACTAGAGGAAAGTTGCATATTTCATTGTTGCCACACTGCACCCTGACTGGCTCAGCTCCTCTCTGTGACCCTTCTGTAAGGGGATGTCCAGTTGCCTACAGATGAGCTTTGGGTCCCCACTCTGCGCTCCCCCTCATTCGCAATGATAGGATTTTTTGTTACCCCCAAGTGTTTTTGCCACCGCTGGTGTCCTGCTTAGCCGTCGACTCATCCCAGGCCTGCAGTAAATTTGTTCAGTTTAAAAAAAAAACACACTATAATCTGGCTCTCCAACAGTCTGAGGGACAGTGAACTGGTCCCCTGTTTAAAAAGTTTGAGGACCCCTGCTAATGTGTACTTCCTCTTCCCCTGAGTCATCTATCACTGTGGGTCCTGAGCTGTAGGTGAGAGGGCTACATTATTGGAGAACTCCTCTATGTCACTAGAGTTTATGCCCCTCTAAGGGTGATTATTCCATAGAGAAGATCTTCAACATCAAGCAGGAGACGGAAGCCTTGGAGATGTTTGATAGCGCTGACAGGTGTTCTGGTTCAAGAACAGGCAGGCTGTTTAACGAGTCAAATGCAGGTCATTCCATTTTAAGGATGGCTTTAAAAAAATATTAAGAGATCATTTCATTGGGCCTCTTACAGCTCTTATAATCACCCATACATCAATTGAATCAAGCATATTTTTACATATTAAGGAAAGTTTTTTTTAAAGCAACTGAATAATGTTTTTTGGCTTGAAATAGTGTTTTCTTTATGTTTGATTTCTCAGGTTTCTTAGTAGATATGATTTTCTTCTCCAACATTTTGTCTTAAAACTTTCCCCTATCGGGAGGATTTTTTATTTTTAAAATTTTTGTTGTTGCTGTTGTTTTTTGAGGGTTTTTTTTTTGGGGGGGGGGGCATTACTGCTCTCCGGCGGTGGGAGTAGGAGGCCCAGCCCTACTGCTGGAATTGAACCTCCGTCCCAGTGGGCCGCAGTCCCGCGCACAACCACTACGCCACCGGGCTCAGCCCCGGGAGGTTTTTTTAGAACAGCAGTTCTCAAACTGTGGGTCAAGACCCCTTTGGGGTCGAACGACCCATTCACTGGGGTTGCCCGATTCATAACAGTAGCAAAATTACAGTGATGAAGCAGCAATGAAAATAATTTTATGGCTGGGGGTCGCCACCACATGAGGAACTGTATGAAAGGGTTATAGTGTATTGAAAACGGAGAACCCCTGTTTTAGAAGCTACCTGGGCTCCGCTCTGAAATGCTTAGGCGCTGGGCTTTCTTGGCGGCAATCTTTACAGGAAGGAGCCCTGGTGGTGCGGTAGTTAATCGATTGGCTGTCAATCAATATGTCGGCAGTTTGAACCCATCAGGCCCTCTGTGAGGAAACATGTGGCCCCCAGCTTTCATAAAGATTATAGCTTCGTTTCACCAAAGAGACCCTTCACATGGCCAGCCAACGCATGCAGAGATGCATAGCACGATTAATCATCAGAGAAATGCAAATCAGCAACACAACGAGATAACATTTCCCTCTCACTAGGATGGCAAAATAAATCTAAAAATAAAAATAACATTGTTGGTGAGTGTGTTAGTCTGGGTTGACTAGAGAAACAAACTCATAGACACTCGTGTGTATAAGAAAGAGCTTTATGTAAAAGAGCAAATGAATATTGAGAAAACATCCCAGTCCAGAACAAGTCCATATCTCTGATTCCATTTATGGCAGTTGCATGATCTCCTGTCAACTTGAGCAAAGGGGTGGAGTCTAACCTGTCAATCAGGTCCTAGCCAATGAGGCCTCTGTGTAGGCAGGGCCTTCTCCAAAGGATTCTGGGAACTCCTATCTTCCTCCCCGGAGGTAGGACTTCCACTCTTTCTGCTTGACATTCCTGTTGACAAGCCACATGGAGCTACACTGATGAAAGCAAGAGTCCTGGAGCTGGAGGAACCCCGTGGAGACCCACGCCAGTGCTGAGATGCTGCTACCACCACTGGATCCACAAGACTTGTCACCCACTGCATTCACACATTGCATGTGTTGCATGAGTCTGAAGAGGAATTTATAGACTGTTATCAGACAAATGGACTCATATCGGACTGATGGACTTGATCTGGACTGGGCTGGGTTCTTTTCTTAATATACAATTGTTCTTTGATATAAAGTTCTCTCTTAAGCATATATGCATTTCCCTGGATTTGTTTCTCTAGTTAACCCAGACCAACAAACTAGTCTATAACTTCTTCAAACTCACGCAACACATGCCATGATGTCAATACAGGAAGATCACAGGCCAGTGGGTGGAAAGTCTGTGGATCCAGTGGCGGTAGAAGCATCTCAGGGTTGGCGTGTATCTCCCTGAAGCTCCTCCAGGACTCTGGCTTCATAGCAGCAAGTGTGAGTCAGAAAAAATCAATGTCACTAAATTGTACACATAGAAACAGTTGAATGGGTATGTTTGCTGCTATGTACATTCTCAACAACAAAATACAACTTAGAGGGAAATGGATTTAGGGTTTTCATGGTACACTATAGCCTTCCCCAAACCTAGCATTTAGAACTTAACTTACCCTGATTTCCTTTTTTTTTGGGGGGGGGGGGCATCACGGCTCTCCGGCGGTGGGAGTAGGAGGCCCAGCCCCACTGCTGGAATTGAACCTCCGTCCCAGTGGGCCGCAGTTCCGCGCACAACCACTACGCCACCGGGGCTCAGCCCTTCCCTGATTTCCATTTAGAGCCACCCAGGCAAGTCTCCAGTACAAGACTGCCCCTCCCAAGGATGACTCTCTCAAAAACAAACAAACAAACAAACAGAAAATCCCCACCCAAACTCACTGCCATTGAATTAATTTTGACTCACAGTGACCCTGTAGGGCAAAGGTGAAGTGCTCTTCTGAGTTTCTGGGAATTTATGGGAGCAAGAAACCCCATGAGTCTCCCATAAAATGACTGGTGGGTTTGAAAGGCTGATCTTGTGGTCAGTAGCCCAACTCTAAGCCAAGACGCCATCAAGACTCCTGAGGTGTGGCTGAGGGAGTCTTAATTCACGAGACTCATGTACACTCTGCCTGACGCCGGAGGCAGTCTTTTCTGTCATAGCGCGATCTGCTTTGGGCTGCTAACCGCAGGCAGGAGTTTGAAGCCAGCAGGTGCTCTGCAGGAGGAAGATGAAGCGTTCTAATCTCATGAAGAGCTACCGTCTTGGAAACAGGGGCAGGTCTACCCTGTCCTCTGGGCTCTCTGTGAGTCTGAATTGACTTGATGGCAGTGAATTGTTTGTTTGTTTGTTTGTTTGTTTGAGGGCAAAGTATTCTACATTGCCAGTGTACGAACAGAAAAAAACTCAATAGAGGCTGAATTTGTATACAAACTCTAAAAGGAGTTGGGGCTTCCATTGTTGTCACCTTCTGCTGGCCGAGGGAACAAGTGCTTAGAGTTTAAGCTCGCGTACAGTATTTGTCGGGTGTGTGTGTGTGTGGGGGGGGTGGTGGTGGTGGTGGTGGTGGTGGGGTGTGGGAGTGGCTTCCTGGAAGATACAGCCCCTTGACCAGAAGGGGCCCCACTGCTCTGCTTACTCAGCAGAGGGCTACACATCCCATCGAGAGCTTTCTTTTGGCTTCCTGATTCTAGGTTACATCCTGCCTCTTGGCCTGGCCTCTAAGGCTGACAAGGATTGAGAGGTCACCCCCATTAGCTATGAGGGACAGGGGGAGGTAGGCAGCTCGAGAGCCTTGGCTTACAACGGGTGCTGGCAGAGCTAGCAGCAGGTGCTGGGCCATAGCCTGAGCATGAGAAAGGTCAAGGTTCACAGAGGAGCACATCCAGACAGCAGTGTGAAGAGGGGGCTGGGCAGATGGAGTTTGCTGAAGCCCATGCCTGGAAGGGACAAGGGATGTAGTCTGGAGCAGTCCTGGATCCCCAGCCAGTCACTCTCCTTTCTTTCCTTATGGCCCCTTTGTCTTATTCACACGGGCCTCACCTTCTCAAACTTGCCCATCTTTGAGGCAATCACCTCCTGACCAGGTCAAAGGCCTATTCTGTGTCCTGCCCTTTAGTTATAGGATTTAAAGGACCTGGCACACCTTAAAATAAATAAGCATCTAGTTCCCTTTAAAATGTAAGTACCAGCCGGCTGAGCCCTGGTGGCCTAGTGGTTGTGTGCGGGACTGCGGCCCACAGGGTCGACAGTTCAAATCTAGCAGCAGCTCTCCAGGAGCAAGGCTGGGCTTCCTACTCCCACCAGGGCAGTGATGCCACAAAAATAAATAAATAAATAAATAAATAAATAAATAAATAAATAAATAAATAAATAAATAAATAAATAAAATGTAAGTAACAAGAGCCCCTCAGGCCTACAGAAGAGGACTGGGAGGATTATTGCCTACGGGGTACATGCTCTGCTGAACGGCAAGGACAGAGATGGGCCTGATAGTGAAAGAGTGTGCTGTGAGGCGGGGGTCTCAGCTGAGGAGCTCAAAATGTGTCTATAAATGCCATCCAGACATTGAGGCTGGCCCTGACAGCCACCTTGAAATGACCCCTGCCCCATCATACCACTGAAATGGGTGTGTGAGAACCACTTCATCCCTTCCACCACCAACTCTAGACCCCGGGCTGGAGGCTCTGCACCCCAAGGTCAGCATGGGAACCCTGGAAGATAAAGGAATACCCCCGGAAACAGACAGGGCCTCCCCCTCCTAGCACTGTCACAAATTCTCCTCAGGCCCACCTGAGGCAGGCCACTCAGCCTTGTCTCACATGGATTGAAGGCCCCCGTCCTGTCCTCATGCTTTATTTGATTTCTCTTTGCTCGTTAGGCCAGCCAAACTCAATTGCGAAGCTGCCGTCCAAGCTGGGAGCAAGGCTACCCTTTTGAGAGACTAAAGAGAACTAGCCAATAGGCCTACTCGAGGTGGTACGAAGAAGTGGAATGTAAATGAAATCATAGGCTATGGAAGTCGGGGGCACCAAGGGAGGGGCAAGGTGTGGTTGCTACCCCCAATGCCATTTTGTATCCTGGGCAGCAGAGCCAATCCACTAACTCCACCTTCGAGGGGAAAAGATACAATGTACCCATGTGCTAGTCTGGGGAGTCTAGAGAAACGTGTATGAGAAGGAGGTTTATAGACAAGAGCAGTTGAATATTCAGGAAATATCCCAGCCCAGTCCAGATTAAGTCCATAGTTTGATATTAGCCCATATGTCCAGTGGCGCGGTAAGCATCTCAGCGCTGCCAGGGGTCGCTATGTGACTTCTTTGGCTGTAAAGATCTGGATGCATCAAGGCAGGCCTATGTGGCTTCTCCAGCTCCCCAGGTATACTGCCACGTGTCTTGTCACTAGAGTGTAGGAGGAAATGCAGGAGAATTCCCAGGATCCTCAGGAGAAGGCCATGTCCACGGAGGCCTCACTGGCTGTGACCCGATTGACAGAGTAAGACTTCACCCTTTCACTCTTAATCCTCTTGAATCTCAGATTGACACCAGATTATGTAACGACCACAACCGGTGAGAAGGCCAACAGCAAAACAGCTTTTCTTGATGGTATCCTGTTTGAAATCAGAATAGCGAGAGAATATATACCAATTATTTTAGAATTTTCACCTGGGGAACTCCCATACCGAAGTTTTACCTTACCTCCGGGTCTTGGGATAACCACAGGAAGTAATTGTTGACCATGAGCAAACAAACAGAACAATAAGGTTCTTTACAGCTTCGGCCAGTCTCAGGATGTCTCTCAACCAGATAGCAGGATCTAGCTTTTAAAATCACTAACAGACAAATAATACAAGGCCCTTCAGGTGACATCTGCACCCAGCCTGTTTGCCTTTGAACAATGTAGTGAATTATAAAAACTTTATGGAGACTGCATGAAGTAAAGTACCCTGGGCTAACCACATCAAATAAAGGAACTTGGGCTACAAGGTGACATTTGAGCAGGAACCAGCGAATGCCAAGAATTCCGCTGTGGAAAGTTCTAGGGAAAGACCTTGGCCTTTCCGCAAAGACCAAGGCCCCCTGGGAAGAGCAAGGAGGCAGGGAAGAGGGGTAAACATGATGTGCAGGGTCAAGCGGAACTCACTGGAACCCATTGGGTACCAATGGGGACTTCAAGCATAGTTAATTGTGTGTGGTGACATTTACCTACGATTGCTTGCTGCTCTGTAGAAATGGGTTGTAAGGAGGTCGGACTTATGGAAATAGGCAAAGATCATTCAAATGAAAGCAATTCAGAGCTATTGGGAGGCTGCAATTGCAAAGAAGTGAGTTGTCCTCACTGGCATTTACAGGTATTTTAAGGTTGGTAGAAGACTGAGGTAGCTTTGTCATGGGAAAAAGGGCAGATCTGCCCTGATTGAAGGCTATTTGTGCGGGGAAAGTTGGAGAGAGATGAACTAGAAGTAGAACATTTTATAATATTGATTAGGGGAGTATATTTGGCATTCTCTGGTTCCAAGTTGGAAATTGGGTCAAAAAAAAATCAGGAAAGTATCAGTTACTAATCAAATCCTGGTCACAATGAACCCACTGATAAAGGAATGGCTGCCGTCCAATGTCTCGGGCTGGTTGCCGTATGTTGTGATGAGCATGCCATGACTTGTTCATTCAGTCTCTTCATCTCTCGTTTGGTCATATTTCACTCTTAAGAAATAGACTAAATTGAGGGAAACCTAAAGGCGCTTGAAAGGTTTGAAACCCGTAGCCAACCCCACCCTTGACAGTTGAGATTTTCTACACCTGTGAAAAGTTGCAGTCTCAGAAACCCACTGGGGCAGTTCTACCCTGTCCTCAGGGGATGTTTGTTTATGAGTCAATATTGATACGACATGAGTCAACATTGACACGACATGAGTCAATGAGTCAGTGAGTTTGAGGTTTTTTGAGAGGAACTAGAAGCTATCTCAGTGGTATTTCAAATCCAAGTAGGTTCTCCGAAATGAACAGGTTTCAGCCAGACTAAAAACAGATGAGGAACAATGAATAGGCTGTGCATTTTGGAGGAATTAGCCATGGAATACCTTCGGGATAGCATGGAAACATGGTCAGAACCTTGTGAGACATTGTTAACAAGGCAGAACGTTGTAAGAGATGTTGCCAGAAGAGGAGCCTCTCTGGTTGGAAGGCACTTAAAGTACCACTGCGGAACCGGAAGAACTGTTTCCTCAAAGTAGAGGTGACCCCGCACAGAGGGAAGCCTACAGCCTTTAGGGCCTCCCTTTGCTGATGGGGGATGACTCAAAGGGAAAAGAATTAGCTGCAAGTGTCTTTCATTGATTGAAACTTGGAACTTTCCAATTTCTAGAAAATTGCAAGTCATCAAAAAATAAAACAGAGCCTATAAAGATCGACATGCTAGGTGTTAGTGAGCCAAAATGGACTGGTAGTAGCCATCTTGAATCGGAGAAGTATATGCTTTACTATGCTGGGAATGACAGATTCAAGAGAATGGCTTCACATTCATTGTCAAAAGGGACCTTGCAAGCTTGATACACTGCGAAGGAACAATTGTTGTTCAAATTTATGCACCAACCTAGCGAAAAAGAAATTGAAGAGTGCTACTGTCTTCAGGCTGGAATTGATCAAACGTGCACTCAAGGTGCATCGATGCGATTAGGATGCAAAAGTGGGAACCGAAGAGGAAAGGAGTCATTGCAAGGATGGGCCCAATGATGGAAAGAAAGCCGTGGAGCACATGACAGAATGTGGCAAGACCAACGGCTTCCTCGCACACACCGACACAGACGGTGGCTATGCACGTAAGCTTCTCTAAATGGACTATCCAGAAAGCAGCTTGACGATATATGTGGGAAGAGACCATGGAGGAGCTAACCAAGCTGAAATGAGGCCAGGCACCAGCTGTGGAACAGACCATCAATTACTCATTTAAGTTCAGGTTAAAGCTGAAGAAAAAAAATATGAAAGTCCAGGAAAGCCAAAATGTGTCCATAAGTATATCCCACTTGAATTTAGGGAACATCTAATGACAGAGAGTTGTGTAATGACCTCAAGGACACCATTCATGAAGAAAGCAAAGGATTTTTTTTTTTTTTTTTTTTTAGGGCATCACTGCCCTGGTGGTGGGAGTAGGAGGCCCAGCCTTTGCCCCTGTGGAGCTGGAATTGAACCTCCATCCCAGTGGGCCACAGTCCCGCGCACAACCACTACGCCACCGGGGCTCAGCCCAGGATTGTTAAAGAGATAGAAAAGATAAAAATCTTTGAAATAACAAGATAGAAAAGAAAGAAAACATCAAAGTGGATGTCAGAAGAGACTCAAACTTTATCTTACTCATAGAGGGGGTAAGGCAAGTGGAAGAAATGATGAAACCAAAGAGCTGAACAGAAATTTTCGAAGAGTAGCTAGAGAAAGCAAAGTAGAAAATTATAATGAGGGCTGAGCCCCGGTGGCGTAGTGGTTGTGCGCGGGACTGCGGCCCACTGGGATGGAGGTTCAATTCCAGCAGTGGGGCTGGGCCTCCTACTCCCACCACCGGAGAGCAGTGATGCCCGCCCCCCCTCCAAAAAAAAAAAAAAAAAAAGAAAATTATAATGAAATGTATTGTGTTAGTCCGGGTAGACTAGAGGAACAAATTTCAAAGCCATGCATATGGATATAAGGAATGGGTTTATATTCAAGGGGAATAGGACATGGAGAAAACATTCCAGCCCAGTCCAGCTCAAAGTCACAAGTCTGATATTAACCCATATTCCCAAAATCAGTCCATAAAGTCTCCTTCCGACTCATGAAGTCACAGGTCAGTGGCTATAGAGTCCTGGCACCGACAGGGGTCTCCCCATGGCTCCTCGCTTCTAGGGCTCAGGGTCCATCAACAGCATCCCATGGTGGCAGAAGCAACTCATCGCTGGCAGAGGCCTCCATGTGGCTGCCCCAGCCTCAGAGGTCCGGCTCCATCAGGGCAAAGCCGTGTGGTTTCTCCACCGGCTACTCCAGTCTCTCAGATGCCACCATTCTGTGATTAATCATCTCTGAAACTAACTTCCAACAACTGGGGATGATAGCTTCTCATCTTCACGAGGGAAATACCGTGAGATTTCCCAGGAGTCTCAAGTGAAAGCCATGCCCACATAGAGGCCTCATCAGCTACTCAATGCCTAACTCCAGATTAACAGGCCAGACTCCACCCCTACATTTCAATCATAAAATTAACATAAGTGGCGTAGTGATTGTGCGCGGGACTGCGGCCCACGGGGACGGAGGTTCAATTCCAGCAGTGGGGCTGGGCCTCCTACTCCCACCACCGGAGAGCAGTGATGCCCAAAAATAAATAAATTAATTAATTAATGAACATAAGCACATGACTGCCACATGTATCCAGTCCTAGAGCTAGAAAATCTAAATAGAAGAATACACTGAACATATCTTAAGCTGAAAGAACTAAAGAAAAATTCAAACCCTGTGTTGCAAGACTGAAAGATTCTCTGGGCAAAATATTGAATGATGCAGGACGTACCCAGAAGGAGATGGAAAGGAGACACAGTTGCTATACTAAAAGGAATGACATGTCACCATTTCAGCTGGTAGCACATGAACAGGAAGAGCCAAGGATGCTGAAGGAAGAAATTCAAGCTGCACTGAAAGCATTTCAACAACAGGGCTCTAGAAATTGATGGGATACCAATTGAAATGTTGAACAGTTGAAGGTACTCACTTGTCTATGCCAAGAAATTTAGAAGAAAGCGAGTGGGCCAACTGACCGGAAGAGACCCATACTTGGACCCATTTCAGTGAAAGGTGACCCACCAGAATGCTTCAATTATGGAACAGTATTGCTGATAGCACATGTTGCTATCAGATAAATATTTTTCTGAAACTAGAGAATACCAAAAATAATGTATATTTGTCTTCTATTGACTGTGTGAAGACATATGACTATGTGGCTCACAATAAACTATGGATGACCTTGAGAAGAATGAAATTCCAGGACACTTCGTTGTCTTCATGTGGAACCTCTACATGAATCAGGAGGCAGTTTTGTGAACAGAAAAAGGGAATACAGCATGGCTAAAAATCAGGAAAAATATGCTCCATGGGTGTATTTCCTCACTATATTTATTCAACCTGTATGTCGAGCAAATAATCAGAGAACTTACCATTCTATGAAGAAGAATGTGACATTAGGATTGGAAGAAGGCTTATGAACAAGGCTTCTTAACAGGTGACACACGTTTGCTTGCTCAAAGTGAGAAAGAGATGAAGCACTTGTTGATGAGGACAGGGATTTTAGTCCTGAGTGTGAACTACAAATCAGTGTAAAGAAGACAACAACAACAACAAAATCCTGACACCTGCACCAGTAACATCATGATAAAGGAGGATTGAAGTTGTCAAGGAATTTGTCCAGCTTGTATCCACAATCAAAGCTCATGGGAGTTGCAGTAGTGATCAAATGGCAGCCGTCATTGAGGGAATTTCCTGCACAAGCCCTATTTAAAGGGTAAACAGCTAGGGTGCTGTTTTGAGAATGAAAGTGCACCTGACCTGAGTGGTATTTTCCTTCACTTTCTATGCACGTGGAAGCTGGACATCGAATAAGGAAGATCAAAGAAGAGTCGATGCATTTGCATTGCGGTGTTGGCAAAGAATATTGAAAGTACCATGAACAAACAATGATGTCTTGGAAGGAATACAGGCAAAGTGTTCCTTAGAGGCACGGACGGCGAGATTCTGTCTCATGTACTTTGGGCTTGTTATCAAGATAGACCGGTCCCTGGAAAGAGTCATGTTTGGTAGAATAGAGGGGCAGTGAAAAAGAGGGAGACCCTCAACAAGATGGGGTTAACACGGTGACTGCGAAAAATGGGCTGACAAATAAGAAAAAGTTGAAGGGTGGTGCAGGACTGCACTGTGTTGGGTTTGTTGTACCCACAGGGTCACTGAGTTGGAACAGACTCGCAAGCACCTAACAATAGTAGTCACAGAGGAGTCCGGGTGACATAGTGGGTTACGTGGTAGGCGGCACACACGAGGTTAGAAGTTTGAACCCAAGCTGCTCCCTGAGTGACACATGAGGATTGTTATCTCACAAAAATTACAGTCAAAGGAGCCCTTTGCTCTCTCTCCTAAGGTCACTGTGAGTCAGAATTAACTCAACAGCGATGAGATTGTTTTGGGGGAAAGATCTTCACCACTCAGAGATCAGGCAGTTGTCCTCGCTGCAAAAGGTTCTTGGCTTATCCCGGTTTTATTGTGGAAATCATCTGATCAGAGTGGCTGTGCACTTGTAACAATGACGCCATCAACATCAAGCAGGTTCCTACGTGGCAGTGTCCAAATAGACCTCTGTTTTCCATCTGCTCCATACTTTCTGATCCTGTTTCTCTCAAGGCATCCAATCTCCATTGTGCATTCGTCCGAGGGAATTCATGAAAACAGCATCATTGCGATGACAACTCTCAAAACAAAGGAAATAACAAATGAAAAGGACATAAACAAATGAAGATGTGCTCAGACCAAGAAGGGCACAGGCTTCCGTGTCTACAGCAGCACGACTGTGTCTCAAAGGGGACTGACTTACAGCTTCCCGAAGCCAATGTGCATTCTTTCCCATCTGGAAACTTCCCACAGAAACCTCAAGGATGTCACTTCACAGGTTCCTCTCCGCTACTGGTCAGGTTCGGTCTGTATACTCTGCTGCCACCATCTGGGTCTTCCAGTATTGCTTCTTCTGGTTCTAGTGTGTGACCATCCAAAGCCCCAAATCACACTCACTGCCATCGAATGAAGGCCAACTCATGGTGACCCTATAGGAAAGGCTAGAACAGCACCCCCCGCCCCCCCGTGTTCCTGAGACTAAGTATTTACAGGAGTAGGAAATCTCATCTTTTCCCCACTGAGCGTCTCGTGGCTTTGAATTGCTGATCTGGTGGGTAATAGTCCAGTGCATAACCAACACACCACCAGGTCTTCTTAATAATGAGATAGGCTTCTTCCATGATTGTCATACAAGATGATACAAGAACTGTTGAAAGAAATCACAGAAAATCCCAATAGAAGTCTCCTGTAACTAACGAGTCATTGGGTTACAGATCAACAAGGTAATTGTATCGCTACATGCCAGCAATGAGTAATTGTAAACTAGGCACTAAAACAAAAAATACTTTACAGTGGCTTGCCCAAATGAAATACTTAGCTATAAATCTAAAAGATTGCATAATCTGTATGTTAAAAAATTACACAATCTTGATGAAAGAATGAAAATATAAATGAATGGACAGATCTAGTGTGTTTATAGTCTGAATGATTCATTATACTGGTCAACATACAGGGAGCAACCCCCAAACAGAATAAACTGGAAAAAAAAAAGCTCCACTAGGCGGTGCTTTCATGGTACACTTTTTTCCTGTTAAGTGAGTATGGAACAACTTGTTCTGAATTAGTGCACCCAGTGGTGTCACCTTGGAAGGTTCTCTCTGGGCACAGTGAATTTTTTTGTAAAAGCAGTTTCACTTCATTTTTTGTGATGGCCAATTTAAGAGAATGGTGTGTGGCTGTGAAATTATGATTCTTACTTGGGAAAAATACAGAAACTGTTGTGATGTTGAACACAACTTACAAGGACAGCACTATGGGAAAACCCCAAGTATACAAGTGTTTTTCTTGTTTTTAAAAAGGGAAAATGTCAGGCTGAGCCCCGGTGGTGTAGTGGTTGTGCGTGGGACTGTGGCCTACTGGGTTGGAGGTTCAAATTTAGCAGCAAGGTTGGGCCTCCTACTCCCACCACCAGAGGGCAACGATACCCCCCCCAAAAAAAGGGGGGGGGGAATGTCGATTGGTGACAACCTTGTTCTGGACTTCAGTCAATTTCCCAAACAGATGAAAATGTCAACAAATTGTTTACACTTGTGCTTGAAGACTGACAACGGGCCATTGAGGAGATGGGGAAGTCATCTGGACTATCTTGGAGCTCAGTTGAGCAAATTTTAACAGAAGATTTAGGAATGAGAAGGGTTGCTGCAAAATTTGTGCTTTGGGTTCTGACTGACCAACCAGAATAGCGTCTAATGAAAACATGCCGTGCTTTGAAAGAACAGTTTTGAAACCAACAGACATTTCTACTCCCCCCCTCCCCAAGGGACTGGTGAGGTGACATGATGCTATTCTTGACCCTGAAAGCAAATATCAATCAAGCCAGTGGAAGATGCTGTCACCTTGCGGGCCCCCCCCAAAAAAAACACCCCAAAAACTCATCAAGTGGAACCAAAGAGCAAGATGTTGTTCATTTGTTTTTGTTTTTAAGTGAGGGGGGAAGTGCATTCCGAGTTCATCCACCAAGCTGGACTGTTCACCAAGCTTTCCTTTTAGAGGTTCCTACAAGATCACCTAACAGTGTGTGGCAAAAGAAAAGAGGCCTGCTTTGTGGCACCGACTGGTTTTGCCATTGCGACAGTGCACGTGCTCATGCCATGACAGTGCACCAGCTTTTGGCTAAAAACAGCAGCCTTTCTTGCCACATGCACCTTCCTCACCTGAACTCGCTCCGTGCGACTTCTTCTTGTTTCCATGAATGAAGAGGGACATGAAAGGACAGTGGTTTGACAATGTAGAAGAGATGAAGAAAACAAGTGAGGGAGGTACTGTCAGCCATCCAATCAGGAGTTTGAAAAATGTTCCCAGGAGTGAAAATCGCAGCTTTTATTAAGTGCACTTTGAAGGTGATAAGGTTGTATTGTGAAAAAAAATGAAATACATAGCTTTGAAAGAAAAAGCATTCTGTTGGGAGGTGGGGAGGTATTCCTGTACATCTCGATGCCTCAAACACTGGACTTGCTTCTGCGTATTTGATCCATGGATCCCCTAAAAGGCACCAGTTTCCCCCATCAGCGCTAGTTTTTGAGACACAGAAGTTTTCGATACACTCCTCTTCTCTGCTCGCTCCCAACAAAGCAGGCTATTTTAAAGTAGTGTTAGCTAGCCTGATCTAGCGGAAGCATCCACTGGCTTTATTCACTTTGTGTTGTACTAGATAGTTAGGTCAAGTTATACTTCAGTGTCCTTTTACCCAAAGAGATAGTTGAACAGTGTAAATCATATGAACTTGAAGATTTCCACAAGAATCACTTCACCTTTATTAAGAACTGAATAGCAGGCAGTTCTGATTTGTTTTCAATCTGTTTTAAAATGGAGGTGGGAATTCGAGTTCCTGTAAAATAAATACAGCGCCCTGATGGTGTGGTGGGTTCTGGGTGTGACAACCAACGACACGGCCAGCTACTGAGTCCACCAGATGGGCTGCGAGAGAATCATGAACCTTTCTGCTTCCACAAAAGTTTACAGCCTCAGAAAGCCACGGGAGCACAGCAACCCTGTTCTGTAAGTTTAATCGACTGACTGGTAGTGAGTTTGGCACAAAAAATTAGAGATTCTTGCCATCACTCACCAGTTCATTTAAATTTATTCAATGCATTAAAAAATAGAGATTTAAATGTTCCAAGGCCCCAAATGTGTCTATTAGAGTTCAAACTGCTTCATTAAAATGTTTGTCTTGTTATAGATGGCACAACTTCTACACCTGTGCACAGAAACTCTTTTTTAAAAAAGTTAGAGGGCTGAGTCCCGGTGGCGTAAGTGATTGAGTGCGGGACTGCAGCCTGCGGGCTTGGCAGTTCAAATCCAGTGGCGGCTCTCAGGAGTAGCACTGGGTAGCTCCCACGACTACCAAAGGGCAGTGATGCACCCCCCTCAAAAAAAAAATTAAAAGTTAGAATTTTTCTTATAAAGAAACTTGGCATTGACCTTACCTCTGAAACATTTAATATGTATTATCCATTTCCTTCTACATATTAAAATGTGTTCTGAAAGGTTTATTGCATCATTTGAAGAAAAATTTATTTCCTCAAAAGATTAATAAAAATTACTAAACCTTACGCTTTCCACATTCAATTGCCCTCCTACCTTCCATATACATAGGTGTCTTTTCAATTTTCTGTTTTAGTTTTTACTCATCAAGCTGTGGTTTGCAGTATTCAATTTGTAGTCTCTGCATATGTTAACAGCCTCCTATACCAGAAGGAAAAACCTGCTGCTATTTCATCTATTTGAGCTCACAGTGACTCCAGAGGGCAGAGAACTTTCCTTTTAATTATGAGCCCTCAATAGAATGATTTTTTTTGGGGGGGGGCATCACTGCCTCTGGTGGTCGTGGGTGCTATCCAGTGCTGCTCCTGACTTTCCCTTTTCATTATAAAACTTTAAATCTTTTTTTTTTTTTTTTTGTGGCATCACTGCCCTGGTGGGAGTAGGAAGCCCAGCCTTGCTCTTGAAGAGTTCACAGGGTTGAACCATCAACCCTGTGGGCCACAGTCCCACACACAACCTCTATGGCACCAGGGTTCAGCCACTTTAAATCTTTTAAAGACTGCAGAATGACTGGTGGGTTTGAACCACTGACCTAAGGGTTGGCAGCTCAACATGTAACCAAGAAGGCACCATGGGGCCATATACTGCTTTTCTGGGAAGTTAATAGCTAATTCTTTTCTAATTAAAAAAAAAATCTGATCCTATAATTTGTAGGTCTGAGTTCTTTTTTTTTTTTTTTTTTAAAGGACAGTCACTGTTTAGAGAGAACCCAAGAGGGAAGAAGAAGAAGAACAACAGAATGAGGAAAGAGAGCTTTTTATTTTATTTATTTATCTATTTAATAGGCATCACTGCCCTCAGGTGGTGGGAGTGGTGGCCCAGCCTTTGCTCCTGGGAGCTGGAATTGAACCTCCAACCCAGTGGGCCGCAGTCCCGCGCACAAACACTATGCCACCGGGGCTCAGCCTGGTCTGAGTTCTTATATTTAAGACTAAATTTGTATATACTCGAGTATCAGCTGACCTGAATATCAATCAAGGCACCTAATTGTATAATTGTACCATAAAAATGGCATAAAAAGTGTACTGAGAAACTCAGCTTATACTCGAGTACAGTAGCTGAAAATATAGTGAAATGCATATCAAAAACACTAGAGCTGATATGATCTATCCAATTAAAATTTCTGAATGAGCTCTCCTCAAGCCCCAAGAATAGGCCTAAAAACCAAATCACCAGGAAAAAAAATTTTGCTGTTGATGGATTGTTCTAGTTGATGCCAGTTTTCCCCAACTGTTCCATAGATATAGTACAATTCAAATAAAAATCCCAGAAATAAAGACTGCTGATGCTAAAATTTATATGAAAACTCAAAGGAAATAAAATAGATTTGAAAAATAATTGGAAACAGCATAAAGGGGAATATTTACAACACCTGGCATTAAACATTACTTTGAAATAAGTCATGTATTTGTGAAGAGGCAAACACAAAGATAAGTGGAACAGAATAGGGGGTTAAGAACAATAGCCAATTGAAATAGTTTGGTGACAAAAATAACATTTGCCAGCTCAACAATGTTCATATGCATCATTCAGTGCTATTATGTTTATCATGCTATGTCAAGCTCATCCCAACTCACAGAATCCATGTATTGTACCGCAGAACTGCTTTCCATGGGGTTTGTGTGCCTTTGGGAAGCAGCCTGCCAGGCTTAATTCTGTTTTTGTTGTTGTTGTTGTTTTTTGGGGGGCATCCCTGCTCTCCGGCGGTGGGAGTAGGAGGCCCAGCCCCACTGCTGGAATTGAACCTCCGTCCCAGTGGGCCGCAGTCCCGCGCACAACCACTACGCCACCGGGGCTCAGCCCAAAACTGGGTGCATCTTATGGTACAAAAAATATGGTTAATTGAAATAATAACACTAGGTGCATGCCAGAAATTACTCTTTAGACAGGGAAGCTACTGAATGAGGTAATGCAACCTGAAGGTGTGATTTTGCAAAGTTTTTTGTTGTTTTTTTTCCTGGGGAATAATCTTTGTACATATATTTCCAGGTTCCTGTTACCGGAAAGTTTCGTTCTTGTAATGATTCTACATTCACACGAATAACACATTTTCAGGTGCCCTAAGTTTGTATGCACCCACCAACGTAGCCAGAAGGCAGGTCAGAGGTCACAAAGACATACGGTACTGGTTCCACATAATCCTCAAAGTTGAAAGAGGGGACATGCGCATCTTACATAATTCTAGCCCAAATCCAGAGACCATATGAGGGGACTTCCGAAATTTCACGAAAGACCTGTTGGCTCCATGTCCTGCAAAGGTCATCGTCATCACGATCAGTAGCCAGGCGCTCTGGCAGGTCCTGCACTGAGCCACACACGTCTCGTCTTGGGCTCACTGATTCTATGAAGTGAGCACCCTTCAGAGCCCCTTGTAAGCACTGAGGGCTCAGTGCTACCCAAGGGTGCCCATCAGTGATGCTGGCTTGAACCTAGGAGTGGCACAGTGCTCCTGCCTGTAGTGTAGGCATGGCGGAGAGGGGGGCAGGGAGCCGCATCCCGCTGTCCCCATCACATCCGACACAGCCCAATGTTCAGAAAATACAGTGCTTTAGTCCTTTAATGAGGGGATACTTTCATTCTGCTCAACAGAAAAAAACACAACTTCCAGGCCCTGGGCTGGGCTGGATAAGAGGCGCCTTGCTCCAGGGTGCTAAGAACTCCATGGAGACTCAGGGACAGTAGCAGATCTTTAACCACCAAGAGACACATGGAGTCTGGCTTCCTGGGATGCCCCTTACAAGAGCGTGGTGATAGGGGAGGTGGGGGTGGGCAGGATCATGCATTTCTCTGCTCAGGGGGAATGTACTCCAGACCCAGATGCCGGAATATATCCTCTTCTGAAGTCAGGTGAAAGAACTTTTCCTGCAGTGAGAGGAGAGGAGAGGGTAGGAGGTAGACTCTGAGTATCTTACAACCCTGGACCTTGCCCATGGCTGGCACCTGGGACATCCCAGACTGCCTTCATGGCGAGACTCTGGGGGAGCCTGTGAGGGAATGCTGAGGTGAGCTGCCACCCCCATGTGGGCTGGGACCAGCAAGGTAGAGACCTAGATGCGGTTTTGTCTGTGGCCTGGGGCATAGATTCCGTTTTGATCCCCTCTGTGAGAGTGAGGGCCTGTGCCCAGGCTCCCAAGCCACAATGTACCTGCTTTGGGTCGAAGAGTGCATGACTGTTTAACCACAGCCCCTTCTCTTTCTTGCTGAACCAGCGCAGGTCCCGTTCAAAGAGCTGAGGAGACAAGAGGCTCGAGGGTGCCCCCCACCCGCCCACCCACCAGGCCCACTTCTCCCTGACACGATGTCTTCCTTACCTTGGAGCCGGTCCAGCCAAGCAGGGCAAAGGGGAACTGGCTGATGGGGGTGACTACGAGGTCTACCCTCACAGCCTTCCAGGGCCTCTGCGCCGCCCCCACAGTGGTCTGGGGAGGCTGCAGCAGGCGGAAAATGCAGAAACTCCTCTCGAAGGAATCCATGGTCGAGTGGACCATGTTCCTAATGTCCCCGTAGTGGTTGTGCTGGTAGAAGTGGTACAGGATAAGATCCTGCAGGGAGAGAGAGGCGTGCTGGACGGGCAATCGGTCAACGGCGTTGGGAGCGGGAGCAGCCAGGGCACTGCACAGCCTCCCCTCCTGACCCCTCCGCCCTTCACCTGGCTCTTTAGGCAGTCCACCACTCTGGGCAGCAGTCCCACCTCCTGGCCCTCCTGGGGATGTGTAATGAGCAGGTCCACGTCGTGACCCTGCACCTTCCCCCTGAAGGAGACAAAAGCGGCCTCTGTGGCTCGGAGCCGGGAGAACAGCCCACCATAGGAGACCCGCTCCCTTCAGCCCCCGGCCCTGCAGAGAGCTGGAGCAGAGCCAAGGAGGACACATTTGGATCTCTGCTGGTCCATGGCTGCCTTACCTCCGGAAGCCGCCGGTCAGTGTGACGGTGGCCCCAGGCAGCATCTGCACCACGACGGCCTCCACCACCCGCTGCAGTGCCTCCGCTTCCTGCCGCTGTACGGGGATGCTCAGGTCTGTATGGTGCTGGAGCCCTGGGAGCACCCACCTCTGCTGAGTGCCAGCGTCCTCCCCCGCCAGACCCCCGGCCTCCCCAAACACAGGCACCAGCCCCAGGGTGCCACAGAGCTGCCGAGGATCCCCCGAGGAGGGATGGAAGTCAGGGGGCAGGGACCAGAATTAGAAGCTAGGCATGACACGATCTTATCTCCCTTGTTTTTAGATCAGCGCAGATTCACCTGAAATTGGAACGCTAACCCAGAGAAGCTGTGTCTCCTTTGGTCACCCCCACCCCATCCTGGGGTGACACTGAGGAGTCCTGGGTGTCATCTGTGTCCCTTGTCTTATTTGAGCAGCTGCGTTTATGAACCCTTGGACGCCACTTTGATCTCAAGCTAATGGCCTCCCTCACCCAGGTGATGTTTTTGTGACTTTGTGTTGTCTTTGTATCTTAGGACTTTTAAAGTGCCCTCCAGAAATAACATCTGAAATGGGGTCATCTACACAGTCAGGTTGCACACACTCTCTTTTCAACACCTAGGCTTTCCTATCTGGAGAATGGGATTGGATGGAATATGGGAGGGGGAGATATGGTTCCAAATATGACTTTTTTTTTTTTTTGGCATCACTGCCCTCAGGTGGTGGGAGTAGGAGGCCCAGCCTTTGCTCCGTGCAGCTGGAATCGAACCTCCATCCCAGTGGGTCGCAGTCCCGCGCACAACCACTACGCCGCCGGGGCTCAGCCCCATCTGAATATGACTCTTGGTTTAAGGTACGACAGAGACCCCATTTCAAATGTAATTTCTGGAGGGCACTTTAAAAGTCCTAAGATACAAAGACAACACAAAATCACAAAAACATCACCTGGGTGAGGGAGGCCGTTAACCTGAGGTCAAAGTGGCCTCCAAGGGTTCATAAACACAGCTGCTCAAATAAGGCAAGGGACAGAGGAAACTGCCACAAATTCATGCCTGGTGGCAGATAAACACATACGTCAGTCAGAAGAGGACTACAACAGAGGCAGGGATGAAACCATGCATGATTGGGACATGCACCGTACACTAGATAGAAGGGCTTATGCCTTCCGACCAAGACTTTGTGACCCCCCCAACCCCTATCCCCTGGACTGTCCCCAGAACAGTGACCTCCAAAAAGGACCCATTCAGGCAAGGCCCTCAGAGACTGCCCTTCCTGAGCTGGCTGGAGACGGGTGGAAGTAATGTACTTTCCAAGGCTTTCTGCCTAAGGGCAAATTGATCAACCCCTATGGTGAATGGGGGTAGGCTTCAAGGAGGCTTCATCTATTTGGGGACCCTGCAGATGGATTTTCAGGAGCCCTGGTGGCATCATGGTTATGTGTTGGCTGCAACCTGCCAGGTCTGAAGTTCACCTTACCCAAACAATTACAGGCTCAGAAACTCACCCTGTCAGATGGGGTCACTGTGAGTGGGCATCGATTGGTTGGCAGTGGGTTAGTTTTGGTTAGTAATTCGATGTTGGGTGGTCACTGCCATCCATAGAACCATATAGCCAGGGTGCTCACAATTTAAGCTTTAAGACTCTCAATTTGTTTTAAGACTTTTATTGGGGGCTCTTACATCTCTTATCACAATCCATACATTCATCTAGTGTGTCAAGCACATTTGCCGCCATTATCATTTTTCAAAACATTCTCTTCCCACTTGAACTCCTGGTATCGGCTCCCCATTTCGTCCCCCTCCTTCCCACACTCTTCAGTTTTTAACACCTGATTAACACTTAACAGTTTAGTGCCACTTACTTGAACCTAGGCCTCAGCCTCCTCCCTTGCCTAATCCAAATTGTAAAGCCGTCCACACAGTTGGGGTGTTTCAGTGAGGAACCAC
>PVJH01024626.1:0-32800 GCA_004026705.1 Nesogale talazaci
ATCGAGTCTTCACAAATGGACTCAGGATCTCCGTTCCTTTCTTCCTCCCTCCCTTATAATCAAAGGGTTTCCCATCCAGTACTCAGGGGAATTGTCCCCCTTTCTCCCCCCACCAACCTGGTGGGTCACTCCTTGCCTGCAGCCCTCGTGTTCCCTTACTGGCCCACAAGGCGGTTACAGCCTCCACTCTGGTCACTTCCTGCCACCTCAGCCTGCTTCCCTCTCCCAGGTCACTGAAGGAGCCGGGCCGTCGGTTGGGCAGCTGCCCGAGGCTGCTCTCTCCCCCAGGCCTTCAGGACACGTCTCCTGGGCGCCGTTGTCCGAGGGTTCTGCAGCCCCCCTTACAGCATCTCACAGGCTCTTCAGGGGATCCCCCCACTCCCCTCCCCAGACTCGGAGACCCTCTCAGTCTGTGAACCCCTTGCCAGGTGGGCCCGCGGGAGGCAGTAAACCCGTTCTCCTCTTGCAGTGTTGATGGGCACCGTCTTCAGCATCCTGCTGGTCATCATAGTCCTCGTGGCGTTTTGTGTCTACAAGCCCATTCGCCGACGGTGACCGGGAACAGGCCCATGCTCTTCCGAGCACTTGGAAACAGGACGACGGTCCCACACTGGCCGGTGGAGCAGCGGGACTCAGCACTTCCCGACTGGGAAGCGACCTTTGGTTGGGACGGTTGGCAAACTCGTGGTTCAGAAAGGGACAAAACAAAAAATGTGCTAGCAGCGATTTCTACCCCCCTCCCCCCCCCTCCAGTAACTGCCCGGTCTGCTCATCCATGCCTGAGTCTGTGTATGGATCTGGTTCTGCTCGTTTCCACATGGCGTGCCCGCAAGAAAGCAAACCGGTGCGTCTGTCAGAGGTGCGCCGGGGAGGACTGAGGACCGGCGTGCGCCAAGGGAGACAAGAGCCCGTATAGGCGCCCCGCTTGGGCACCATTGCGTCCAGAACCACAGGTGTTCTACCCCTACTCCATGGACCCAAAGGCGCTGGCTGTAGGGTCGTGCCCATGGCACCCAGGAGGCCCTGGTCACCGTCCCGTGGGCATGCAACTGGCAAGGCGGCCAGCTGCTACAGCTCACCGAGAAAGACCGCCCTCCCCCTGGTTCAAACACTGGTCTCCTTTGTTCTAAACACGTCCGTCCAGCTCGAGACCTCGGGACGGTGAAGGTTTGGGGTCTTGAAGAGACTCGGCGGGAGTTCCTGTGAGCCCGAGAGGCAGGGCTCTCCCGGGGCACAGCTGGAGCGTTCGAGGCAGGGCGGCAGACGGGCGTGTGCGGAACATGTCTCATCTCGTCTCTGAACATGCTGCTCTTGTTGTACACGGTCCGTGAACTGGGTCCACCCCCACTCCCCAGCCCACCCCCGTGGACAGACCTTTGTGCTCACAGAGAGCTCGAGTATTTATTTTGAAGGTGCTCGGTGGGTTGGTTATGAGATGGAAATAAATGCATCTCTTGCAGTCCAGGCCAGCCTCAAGCCCAGTGCCGAGTCCCTGCTGACTCCCAGCGACTGTTGAAGGGCCCCGAGGCTGTCGTCCTCCGGGAGCTGGGAGGGACTGGCCTTTGAGGTCAAAGTCAAAGTTGAATGTTGTCACCACTGGGCCATCAGGGCATTCCAGCACAGCACTGACTTTTTTTTTTTTAAACCTGCTCTTAATGTGAAATAACTGATGTGCAGGACTCTGTCTATACTTATGTTCACACTGACCCCCTGAAAGGCTCGCTCTTCCATCCTTTCCCGGCCAAGGTCCACTAAAATGCGAATAAAGTCCTCCCTGCTTGTTTCACCCTGGGTAATTACTTCCCCCACCTGCCGCTCCGTTTGCCACCCTGTAGTGGCTTGCGTGTGGCTGGGGCAGTGAACGCTCTGCCCCTGGTATTTCAGATACTGGTAGGACCACCATGGTGAGCAGGGTTCAGTGAAACTTCTAGACTAAGACCAGGAAGAAAGGCCTGCCTATCTCCTTTGGAAAATTAATCGTGGAAAGCCCCATTGGTCCCAACAGGCCACTGCCCCATCCACCACCCAGGGCCCGCTGCTGGGAGGGGACGGATACTGTGTCAAGTAGGAGGGCAGTGAGGATGGAGACCTCTGGTGAGAGGGGTAGGCCCAGCAGCTGGGGATGTTCAAGACAGGGCAATGTTCTATTCTCCTGTCCAGAAGGCGGCCAGGTGTTGTGCCATCAACTTGACCCTTCTTTCCAGAAAGTTCCAAAGGCACTTGTGCATCGGACTCTTCAGCACCATGAGGGCAACCGACCCCTGACCTCAAGGAGCAATTTTGTCCCGAGGGAAGGCATGGCATCAGGAACCTGAGCCATACTAAGTTCGGGGAGTCAGGAGACGTGGCCTCTCTGTCCATCATACAAGGGCCCACTTTACCTTACTGTGAAGAACAACGGGGGTGTAAACATCCTGGGGCAGGTGAGATAGCCCCCATTGGCCTGGCCCTTGGAGTTTCAGCGCTACGATCTGGGGGATGAGGTGAGGTGGAACAATGACATTGAGCCTGGAGGGAATCAAGTCCTGGGGGATGGGTGCCTCCCCCACCACCCAGAATCCTGTACTTCGATGGGTTTTGCCCCGATAGTTAGTACTGCCATCTTTCGAGCTTACGGAAGCTGGAAAAGCACTTGTCGAGCCCCTAAGCCAGGTGAGTTGTTCCTTGCCTGGAACCAAATAGCATTTTCATGAGTGTGTACAGACGCAAAGTTCAGTGGGGTTAGGCCACCAGCACCCCCAAGCCTGCTTGCCTCTGCGCCCCATCCTGAGTGTCGCCTCAAATGAGGGGGGTCAAGTGAATGATAAAAGCAGTGTCGCTGGGAAAGGGGGTTGTTTCAGCAAAGACAGCGGGCAACTCAGACACAGGGACCATCTTTTGTGGGAGCGGGGCTGGTGGTTGAACCCCAGGCCTCCTGAATAGAATGGTACCCAAGATAGCGAGGTTGAACCCGGAACAGCAAACTGGATCCACTTCCCACCTGGATGTGCACCATCAGTGAGCAAACCCAGAAATCTCAGCAGGCAGGACTTGACTCTGCAGCTGGGGCGAAGGTACCCACAGGGCTTGAGATTGAGGTGTCCGGAGTCTTCTGAGGACGATTTTCCCCGCCCAGCCAACCCTCTATCTTAAACCTACCCTGTATTCCACATTAGACTTTGAGCTCCTGATAGCACCTCTTCTGCCGGGGACAGTCGGTCCCAGCCGTCGTCATCTTGGATGTCACCTGTCTGACGAGATCCCCACCCTCTCCTGTCACTCCTCAGAGCAGTCTTGGCCATCCCTGCACCTCAGTGACACTGGTGGGACAGCTTACATCTTGGGGGGGTGGTGGTGGTGGTGGTGATCTGAGGTTCCTGGCAGTGCCTTAAATGCCTAAGACTGGGTTGTTTGTTGTGGTCATGAGTCTACACACAGGTGAAATTTCTAAGTTCCCAGGCCTTGTGCCCTTTGAGCGAAGAGTACTAATAGCTTACTGCCTTACCCGTTCCACCCCCTCTTGTCTAAGGCCTGGGTGTTGTGCGCAGACCCCAGGGCCCCCAGTGACATTCTTGAGGAACGCTGGTCGTGTCGTGGATTATGCCAAGTTGGGCTGCTACCCACAAGTGCTGTCCACCAGCTGTCCATTGGGAAAGGGACAAAGCTTTTGATTGCCTAGAGTTCCAGTCTGGGGAACCCACAGTTCCCCCCCTGTCCTGTGCGGTAAGCTCGAGTGTTGTGAGTTAGCATTCTGACCCAGAACAGAGGACTAGAAAATGCAGGGTGGCGTAGGTTCTTTTGTAAAATTAAGGTTGTTTGATGCACAACACTTCAGAGAAATAAACCCTTCAGAAAGAGTAATGAGGGCTGAGCCCCGGTGGCGTAGTGGTTATGTGCAGGACTGCGGCCCACTGGGACGGAGGTTCAATTCCAGCAGTGGGGCTGGGCCTCCTACTCCCACTACCGGAGAGCAGTGATGCCAAAAAAAAAAAAAAGAGTAATGATTCCCTGAGGGTACGGGAAAAGGGGGAGGGGGAAGACCAGGTGGCAGTGATGACTGTATAACCTCACTCAGGAGGAACGAATGACAGGATTGTACATGAATGGTTCCATGGGATGGTGCAAGATAGGGCAAAAAACACTGATGTTAATATATAACAAGGGTTCCTGAGGGGGGGCGGAAATTGCTGATATCAGAGTTCAAGAACAAAGATGTTTGGGGGGCTGAGCCCCGGTGGCATAGTGGTTGTGTGCAGGGTTGTGGCCCACAGGGTTGGCGGTTCAAATCCAGCAGCAGCTCTCCAGGAGCAAGACTGGGCCTCTTACTCCCACCAGGGGGCAGTGATGCCACACATACACACAAAGATGTTTTGAAAACTATGGTGGCACAACTATACAATGATGCTTGATCTAATTGAGTTATGGAGTGCAGTATCTGTAAGAGCTCCCAGTAAAACGATTTTTAAAAAAGAAAGAAAAAACGCGCCATGATCACGTTTGGAGAAAGGACTCAGAGGCAGACTGCATACAGTTGAGCACCCTTGGAGGAAGTAGTCTTTATTTGTGTGGTCTAAGAGTGGACACACGGCTCTCCAACACTGTGACAGGCGGACACAGCGCGCAGGCCCGGCTCCCGCCGCTGCCCTGGAGTGCAGACCTGCAGGTCTGACCTCCCTGAGTGGGGAAACCACAGGGCCAAACGGGCAGCTGGTCCCAAAGGGCCTGGGCCCGGGGTCAACAGGACACGGGGGCCAACCAGCAACTGAGTTGCGTGTTCACGGTAAAGGTGACGATGGTGCCCACGTGTACTGGCCCCGGGTACAGACAGGGGAGTTTGGTCAGCCCCTGACAAGAAAAGGCGGTGGTGGTGATGGTGGTGGTGGCAGCAGCAGCGGCAGTGGCGGACGGTTGTTGTACAGCATTTAAAAGCACAGCCCTTTGTGGCTGGGGATGTTTTAGTGGCAGCGCGGTCTAACACAGACGTGCCGGAAGCAGCTGACGGATGGACGGATGGACGGACGGCACGTGGGTGCGTGGCGGGGAGCAGGGCGCAGTGGGCTGGGGCTGTGTGCCACCCGTGGGCCCTGGGTGGGGGCGCGCTTGGCTCCAGGTGGCCGGACCCTGGGTGCTGTGTGACGTCACTTACAGGAGGGCTAGACAAAACAGTCAACTACGAACGGTATCCAAAAAAGGCCTGAGAAAAACCTGGTTAAAACGTATAACCTTGTATTGCTACTGATGGGTGTAGGCATTTTCGTCTCATCTATCTAAAAATCATAAAAAAAAGAGTCTGTTAAAAAATAGAATTTCTCCAGAAAGATGTCTCGCTCTGAACTGTGGAAAGCAATGTGGACTGTGGGGTCCCCCTGCAAGCGTGAGGTCGTTTTCTACCTCCCAGCCCAGCCCATCCTTGCCAGAGAGGGGGGACAGGGGCTGTGGCAGCTGCTTGGCCCCCTGCATGGAAGCCCTGTCCTGCCCTTGGTTTGGTCTATGCTGTTGCAGGGTTTGGGCCAGCCGACCCACCTTGTGGACACTTTCCTTCTGTCCATGCCCCTCCCTCTCCCCCCACCGCAGCTGACAGGAGGAGCTGCCTGTGATTTCCCACCAGTGGGGCGAGGTGGCTCGGGGGCAGTCATTTTTAAGGCAAAGGGAACATCCGCGGCCAAGCGTCCTCGGAAACAGAAGCAGTAACTCCTCTCACTCGGGCGGGGCGGGGCGGGGCGGGGCGGGGAGGGACAAGGGGCAGTGATCTCGGGGCTCTGGACACAGGTGGACAGGCGAGAGCAGCGCGGATGGCCCGTGTCTTTGGTGGGGTGGAGAAGTCGCTCTCTCCGTCGGGTCGCAGCCCGGGCACCTCCAGGGCTCTCAGAGGAGCACCCAGGCTGTGAGGCGGCGGAGGTGGCCACCGCTCCTGGTTAAAAATCCACCTACCACCCTGTTTGTTTGTCTGAAGCTGGTAGTACAAAGGTGACCTGCAAGCCAGTAAGTTCCTGCTGGAGGTGACGCTGCTCTCTCCCCCTCCGGGCTGAGCCAGTCAGGCCCGGGAGGCCCAGGCTCTGCGCCCGCTCCGCAGATGGCACCTGCGGGCGGCCTGGGTGGCAGCGCGGGCCGGCGGGGGCGGCCGGGCGGGCTTACTTCTCGGTCAGCGACAGCCGTAAGGCCCGCTGCAGCTCCGCCTCCTCCTCCTGCAGCCGCAGCTCCCGCTCCTCCAGCTCGCGGGCCGACAGCTCCATGGCCAGCTGCAGGTCGCTGTCGAAGCGGCTGGGCTCCCGCGGGGGGTCGGGGCAGGGGCCTTCCGAGCCGGCCAGCAGGCTCTCCTGGATGGCCCTGGGTGGGGGGAGGACGGAGGACGGGGAGAGAGGGCTCAGCCGCGTGCCAGGGGTCCCCGCCACACTGGTTCGCCGCGGGGGGGGGGACCCCCGCGCATGTATGTAGTGTCGCTTGATCCCACTGAGCGCGGAGGGGCGGGGGGGTGTGGCCGGTGTCCTCTGCGGGCAGCGCAGCCCCCCCAGGGCAATTGGAAAGCCACGCCCAGCCTCCTGGTACACTTTGGCAAAGTGAGTCTTTCTAGTTCTTTCCCCTAAGAAGAAGGGAAAACCCCAAAAGATCCGACTCCTTTAGGTAGCGCCTCTCTCCCTGCAAACTGCCCCAACTTCCCCGCACCCTGCACAGGACGCCTGACCCTTCGGAGGCAGAATACCAGTGCCCGCTCTCGGGAACCAACCCCCCTCATCCCGCCCCCCGGGGGGGAAAGGCAAATGCCATCTCGCTGCTGGTGACGCCGTGCGTGCGTGCGTGCGTGCGTCAGAGTGGAACTGTAACCCACGCGCTTTCCGAAGTCGGTCACCCGGCGGTTCTCCTGGGGGCCCGCCCCGTGGCTCCAGCTGCGGCCCCGCCCCGTCCCGCAGGCCCCGCCCCGAGAGCTGCAGTGCGGAAGACGGCCGCCAGGAGAAGCAGAGAGCCACGCCCCCGCTGCCCCGCCCCGCCCCCCGCCCCGCCCCGCCTCCCCCGCCACGGAGCCAAGGGGGGCCAGGCCAGTCACCTCTCGTACTGGGCATCGTAGGCGTGTGTCCCGCCTATCCCGCCGTTGGAAGCTGGTCCCGAGACTTCCTGGGAAAAGCAAGCGTCATGGGTGCCGCACACCCAGAGGTGGATGCAGGAGGCACCCCCTCAGCAGGCCCTGCACCCGCATCCCGGACGGACGGACGGAGCGGCTGATGGGGATTCGGGTTGCTGCTCTGGCTAAAAAGTACCGTGTGTCTAGCCAGGTCCGAGTCCACCCACACCAGCCGCGCCCGCATCCTGGGCCGCCTCCCTCTCTGAACCCCCACCGCTGGGTCCCGTGCTATGCGACCCTGGCAGCAGACGGGGCCTTTTCTTAACTGACCCCAAACCTGGCTATTCAGAACAGCTACCTCTGAGCGAATGCTCCGTTTCCATTGTCTGGTGCCACTTCGATCACGTAAAGAAGTGAGGACACAGCTACGCTGGATGTGGGTATGGGGCTGGGGTCTGCCCTGGGGCAGAAGAGGTGGGCGGGCTGGGCAGGGACCCTGGGTCTCCCACAAGTTGCGGGCCTGCAGAGGGCCCTGGCCCTGAGGGTGGGGTCCTGAGAAAGTCCACCGGGTCTGAGGGCGGCTCCAGGCTGGCGGCAGGGGAAGGTCAAGTCCCAGAGATGTTACCATAGGACAGCCGAGCAGCCCCCCGGAATTCGGAGGTTGCCCTCTGTGCAGAGGCAGGTGGCCACGAGAACGGAGGGTGGGTGCCCCACCAGGGCTCCTAGGCCCCACAGTTTGATGCATGGGTCACAGAGGGCAAGAAGAAACCAGGAATTGCAACATGGGCAGCAGGGACCCTGAGGCTGGTGGAGGTTGGAGCAGGGCCTGCCCCAGCAGAGTGGGGAGGGGCTTCATGAGGTGCCTCCAGCAGGGGAGGCTGGAAAAATACCCAGGTTAGAGGGCAAAAGGAAACACCTTAAAGGCCGCCTGCCCTCTTCTGAGCTCTGTCATCGGGGTACCTCTCACCACTCCCCATGGTCCTCACGGTCTTGTGGAGCAACCCAGACAAGGCTGGAAGCCAGATGCAAGCTCCAGGCAAGGCAACTGCCCAGAAAACATTGGATAACAGAAACCAATGTTTCCCAACGTGGGCGCTGCGTCCCTTGGAGGACGTATGCTAGAATGATCCTGAGCTAGCCTGCCAAAATGTTTCGTTGTTGGAGTGGGGGTGGAGGGGGCACTGACTGAAGTTTTCTTCTGATAATGGGGCAATAGGCCATATATATTTGGGACCCTCTGCTCTAAAGAGACCGGAGTACCACTGGAGGGTCGCTCACACAAGATGCTAAACTCGGATCCCCACAGCCAGGGGCCCAGGCCACACACAGCCGCTGCGGGCAGCAGGCGGGCTGCTTCTCCGAGGGGTACCTGGCTCCTGCTGGACTCCAGTAAGCTCTGCTGGATGGCGAACTGCATGATCTCGTAATCCTCGTCTTGCAGATGTATGTTCCTCCCGTTGTCCTGGATGTGGTATGACTCGGGGATTTCAAACACGGACTGGTCCACCTCAAAGCCCGAGGAGACGGAGTCTGAAACGGCGAGCATTCGAGGTGACTAGACGTCCACACCCAGCTTTCTGTACACACCTGTTTATGTTCGACAGGGTCACCGTGGTGCCAACCGCCATGGGCTACTAGGTGACGGGTTTGAAGGGGGAATCTTCTAGAGGGGGGTGGGTGGTGGTGGGGTGAGGGTCAGAATAGGGCGTTTGTCTTTCCACCTTCTTTTTCCAATGATGAGGTTGGTGCGTAAAGGAAACGCTACCGACAGGACAAGCGAAAAGTTCCCTCCTCCCAAACCCCGTGGCAGTCACCACTGTTTTCTGGCGACTCCCCAGAGGAGTGTGGCGTGGACATGCACATGGGGGGGTTGAGTAGGGGCACTTCTGTGCATAGACACATGCCTTCGTCCGTAGCTGTGCCTTACGAAATACAGCACACACACCAAAGGCACCTCGTGTCCGTCCACTTCAAAACAGAGCAGTGAGAATGAGAGACATGCCGCCGGTGGGACCTTGACTTAGGCGAAGACACACACACACCCTCCCCCAGCCCCATCTCCCTCCTCCCACGGGTACACAGTGGGGAATGGCAGGGAGTGCCGCCCAGCTCTGCCACGCCACGAGGACCCATGTGAACACTCTTCATCATTTATGTCAGCCCAGTTTTGAACTTGACCTTGGCAATGGAACCACAGGGAATATGAGGGGGTACGCCCTGCCCCCCCAAAAATAGAAAAAAGCAACTTGCTCTGAGTGAGTGCACCCAGTGGCATCGCCTGGGAAAGTTCTCTCTGATCACAGTGACTTTTTTCATAAAAGCCGTTTCGCTCAAACTTCATTTTGTGTGATGGCTGATTTCAGAGCACAGCATGTGGCTGTGAAATTTGTTTTGCTGTTTGGGGACAATTGCCACAGAAACACTTGTGATGTCCAACACAGCTTATAGGGACAGCGCTATGGGAAAAACTCAAGTGTCCAAGTTTAAAAAAGGTGAAATGTCGGCTGATGACAAACCTCATTCTGGATGTCTGTCAACTTCCTGAATGGACGAAAATGTTGACTCAGTGGTGCATCTGGAGTTTGTTCCACCAGGTCAGACCATTAATTGGGCATTCTAGTTAGAGGTTGTAAAAAGACTGTATAACATTGTGGGACAAAAAAGGCCCGATTTGTGGCAGACGGGGGACTGGTTTTTGCCACCACGACCATGCACCTGCTCACACAGCCAGCTCAGTGTGCCAGTTTGGGGTAAAAAAAACCAGCATGCCTCTCTTGCTTCTCACACCTTACTCACCTGACTTTGCTCCATGTGACTTCTTTTTGTTTCCGCAAATGAAGAGGGACATGAAAGGACAGATTTGAGGATGCAGAAGGCGTGGAGAACGTAAAGAGGGAGGTGCTTCAGCCATCCAAATGGATGAGTTTGAAAAATGTTCCCAAGACTGGACTCTCAGATTTGACTAATGTATTGAGTGTAACGGAGAGGACTCTGAAGGTGGTAAGGTTGTTCTGGACAAAAATTTCAATACTTAGCTTTTTTGGGGGGGAATTCCACTTTGGAGGGAGGGGGTACCCCCTCATACAGTCTTCAAAGTGGCATTTTTCCATCCGGCACTTTCTGAGGCCACCAGATGCGGCAGCCACATCCTATCGTCCCTACCACGTGACCCCACCATCAGCACATCCTTCTTTCAGTCTCGGCCCCCAGGGACACTGCTGTGTCCATGACTGGGCTCTCCCCATGCCAGCGGGGTCCACATGGTGCCCAGGGTCAATACCCAGTCATGGTACAGACGCTCAGCAAGCGAGGACGGGGAGGGGACGTGCTCCAGCTGACCTTATACCCACTGTGCAATCTTAACCCCTTCTGCCCCCAACGCCAGGAGCAAGGCCAGGACCTGCCTCCTTCCACCTCCGCTCAGCGCTGCCCCAGCCAGCACAAGGTGGCGGGGGAGAGAGATCAGGGGCTTACAGATTGGAAAAGAACAGACCTGCCTCAGGAGACAAGGGGCAAGGGGGCACAGAGGACCGTGGACAAGCCCTTCTCCGGCTTAGGCAGCTGTCTGTCCTGGAGTCGTGCCAGTATCTTGAGTTTCTGATGTTTTATTTATTTTTTTTGGGGGGGGGGGGCATCACTGTCCCCTGGTGGTGGGAGTAGGAGGCCCAGCCTTGCTGCTGGATTTGAACCTCCGTCCCAGTGGGCCGCAGTCCCGCGCACAACCACTACGCCCCCGGGGCTCAGCCCTCTGATGTTTCATTTTTAATATGGATCCAGGAGAATCAAATCAAGTGACAGTTAACTGCAAACTTTCTTGTCAGCCAATAGCCTGGCCTTCTTTGGTTTAAAGCTGTGAACAAGCTAACTTTGTAAAACAAGAGATAAAGGAAATGCAAGAGGAAAATAAAGTCCTTTCACTAATTGGGGAAAACAAAACCAAACAGCATAGAGTTGCCCTTATTCAGAAAGGGCATGGGCGTGCACATGAGAGACCTATGCCGGAAGGCGGGGTGGGGGTGACGCAGATACAATTTTTAAAAAAGCAATTTAACTTTGGAAGTTAGGAGATGTGAATATGAAGTCAAGAAAACTGAAACAACAACCAAAGAGTCACTAGAAGTAATGAGCAATTCAGCAGTGTGGCAGGACACACAGTCAGAGTCCGTATCTTCTCTCCGCGCAGTGAGGATTGGAAAGTAAAATGAAGAACGCTGGGCCGCCGGCTAAGGCGCAGGGCTCCCTGGGCATGCGCGCGCGAGCGCTAATGGGGGGGGAGGGGGGGGGAGGCCGCTATACGAACACGCACCGACCCGCCCGTGGTAAGGGCGCTGCCGACAGTTTTGCTTGAGACTGCGAAACGTTTGTGGGGAAAGCGTGCTGTCTGCGCGCCCCGTTTCTCCCTGGGCTTTGGGCAGCCCCCTCGCAGGCGCTTGACACCGCAGAGATTCCGTTTTTTGAGGGCTGCGCCCCACTGTCTGCCTGGTGTGTCTTCTGGCTAAAGACCCGCAGCGCCACGCGGAGCCCCGGTTCCGGCTGGGAGTGCAGGCTGACCTGCAGGCTCCCGCAGAGCGCGCGCCTACCTGAGGGGCCCGGGGCCCCGTCCGCGCCCGGCGAGGCCGCTTCTTCCGAGGTGCTGCAGCCGTTCACGTTTCCAAACGTGATCCGCGCGTTCAGGACGTGAAACAAGGGGATTTCTAACGAGAAAAGCGCCCGTCAGCCCGCCTCGCCCAGGAGAGCAGCCATGGCTCTCTCTCTCTCTCTCTCTCTCTCTCTCTCTCTCTCTCACACACACACACACACACACACACACACACACACACACAAACACATTCACTCTGCGAGGGCAGTGCCCCCGCAGGAACGTGAGCTGCAGGGAGGTTCTGCCCTCTGCCCCGGATGACGTGGGGTCCACAGCTGCCCGCTTGCGTGTGCGCACAGACCCGGGCAGTGTCTCACTTTGGAGTCTGACTTTGAACTATGATCATGTTTCGACGCCTTTTGTATCAGTGGGGTCTCCTGAACGACGCACAAATCCCCAGTCTGAACCATGAATTAGGACACAGCTTTCCAGCTGATGGAGGGCAGTTCTGGTCGCCTTCACCACTGCCTCCTCCTCCTCCTCCTCTTCCTCCAGGTGTGCAAGATTGTGCCCCTCACCCACTACAGTCGCCGCCCCCCCCAACCCGTGCGCCGCCCCCCGTGGTGGTGGCTGTGGGTGCCCTGGTCCGTGCGTACCTATCTTGACGGGGAACCCGGGCGGGAACTCCAGCTTGATGAAGTCTCTCAGTCTGGCGAAGTGCGCGCTCGTCCTGGCCATCAGGTCGATGATGGGGATCACCTGCTCCACCAGCGACAGGGGGAACGTCTCACACATCCACAGCGTGGCTTTGAACCTGCGGAGGGAGCGGCCCAGGCCGGCCGGTGGGAAGGCGGCCGACGCGTGCCGGAGCCCCGCTGGCCCTCGGGCTGGGCACCGGGCTGCTGGGGAGCTGGCCACTCGGGGGAAGTCCAGGGGCAGTGCGGCATGGTCACGGGAGATCAGCACGAGCCGGAGCTGACCCCCAGCAGCCAGTGAGTCACCGAGAGCTCCCCGGACCCCATAATCTGCCCAGTTTTCTCCCGATTCTAGGAAGGGACAGGACGCTCGGATCACTCTGAAATCCGGCCATGAGCAAAAAGGGCCTGGGGGTGAGCACCTGCGGCCACAGGCTGAATGGGCAGCAAGACAGCGGGGACCAGCCGGCCAGTGGGGGCCACTTCACATCCTCAGAGCGAGCTTGCGGGAGGAGAGGAGGGAGGGGTCCTGACATCCTCAGGGCGCTGTGTGGAAGGGGCTCTCCGGGAAGAGGGACCTGACACGTCCTCCAAGGCCTAATTCAAACTCGCTGCCTCGATCCGAGGCCCACTCAGCTGCCCTGCGAGACGGGGCAGGGCTGCCCTTGACGGTTTCCTGACGGCCTCACCCCTAGACCTGGCCACTCTTCGGCCAGGAAGGGGGCAGGGAGGGACTGGGCGCTGCACAGCCTCTTACTTTTGAGTCCGGATCGTCAGCTCCTTGGGCCTCCCGATGTCTCTGTCTTTCAGGTCAAAGTCTTCGTCGAAGTACTCCTCGGGCGTGATGGCTGTGGGGTTGTGGGCCATGGCGCACTCTGTGGTGAGGTCCTGCCATGCCAAAACCCAGGGCGGTGAGGAATGCCCGGGGAGGCCCTCAGGTGAAGGGCACCCCCCCACCCCTGCCGGTGCTCCGTCTCTGCGGTGGACTCGTTTGTGAACCAGCTAGAGGCCTGCAGTTACAGCTACAGGGAGCCAGGAAACGCGCCACGGGAGGGGGGCGGGGAGAACGGAGGCCACGGCGAGTGTGATTCTTCCTGGTGGGTTTGAACCCCAAAGAGGCGTCCCTGTATGCCACAGCACAGGGGGCGCCCCCAGTTTGCGTCAGCCCCGTGGCAACCACCAGGGACCAGAGCCTTGGCGAGTCCCTATGACAGAGACATCCCTACCCCTCCTGGAACGGCGTCTCCGTAAAGACCCATCTACTCCTCTCCCTGCAGTCCAGCGTGGCAGGACACCCCCCTCCTCCAGTCCTGGCGGCCAGCATGGACCCTCCCCCTTCGCAGGGACTCAGGGGCCCACCTCTTCAACTTACCCCCTGGGCGCCAAACTGGTGTTCCACGGTCCCCAGCAGAGACTCCAGCGGGTTCCTGTCAGCTGTGGGGGTGGGGTGGGAGGAGGAGGGTTAATCCCTCCCCATGGGCACCCACGCAGAGCCCCCCCTCAGGGTGCATGAGGGTCCTGGATCCTCTCCAACTGCGTGGCCAACAGGCTGGACATGGTCACCCCCTTATCCTCCCACGGTCACTCAAAAGGAAGCTGGAGAGTGGGGCGTGGGGACTCAGGAGGGTGCCACATCTGACCCCAGTCCCCCTGGTCACCGCTCACTCCCGGCTTCTCTGGGCCTCAGTTTCCTCAGCTGTCAGCAGTGGCACGGGGCGGGTGGCGGCTGCCCACCACAGCATGCTGGCACTGCCCACGGGCGGCCAGCCTAGGCGGAGGACTCGGGGGGCAGGCGACTCCTCCACAAGGCTTAGGCGCTGAGCCCCAAGCTCAGTCCCCATCTTGCTCTCTCTGCATTGAAAAGCCTTTTCCGATCTCCCGTGACTTTCCTGGCCAAACCCATTAACTGTGGTGCCCATGACACAAGCGCCTTCCATGACACTGAAGCCAACTCTGGAGGTGGAGCCAGGCAAAGGGCCTCTCCCCCCGCATCCAGGCAACAGGGTGAGGGAGGGGCAGTCGGAGCTTCCCAAGCCTGGGGTGGGGGGCCCTCAAGAGGCTGCCAGCAGGGGAGGGGGGGCTACCTTTGTATCTCGCCTTCTCTTCCTCGGTCAGGTGTTCCGTGCGTATCTTCGTGATCACACTGACGTTGTTGACGGTGTAAACCTTAGGGGACGTGCACGGGAGGGAGGGAGGGAGAGGGTGATGCAGGGGGCCCGGGACCCCCACCACGCAAGCATCAAGCGCAGGGCAAAAGGGCAGAAGTGAAGGCAAAGTCACCCTGTCACCCCCGCAAACTCAGGAGGAGGCCTGGCCACAGGCACGGAGAGCCTCAGGGCAAACCACGGACTGAGCGTGGCGGCGGCAGTAACTCCAGGCTGCCTCTTTCTGCCTGCCAGCCTCTCCCTGAAGCCCCGCGCTGGGCAGTGCCCTGCCCCTGGAGGAGCCCGAGCCTGCTCCTGGAGGGGCTCCTGTGCCGCTGACTGGGGCAGGAAGGAGCACAGGTCCGCCCCAGGGACAAGATTCAAGATTGAGAGAATCCAGCAAATCACTACTTAAAAGGCATTCTCCATCTTGACCCCCATCATAAGCACGGTATCCTCTCGACTGCTGACTCTGCCAGTGGGGGTGCGATGGGAGGGAGGGCTGCTCGTGGCGGTGGTGGGAGTAGGGGCCTTTTGGCCCGAGAAGGGGCGGGTGCCTCTAGTGCAGGGGTCCTCAAACTTTTTAAACAGGGGCCAGTTCACGGTCCCTCAGACCGTTGGAGGGCCGGCTATAGTATAAAAAATAAATAAAGACAAAAAAACTGAAAAAACTCACTACGGGCCTGGGATGAGTTGGCTGCTAAGCAGGGCAGGCAGCGGCGGCAAAAACACCTGGCTAGCCGGATAAATGTCCTCGGCGGGCCGCATGTGGCCTGCGGGCTGTAGTTTGAGGACTCCTGCTCTAGTGTGTCCTGCTGAGCCCGTGCTAGTGGCCCCTGCTACACTGCACTGTGGGTCAGAGAGAGGCCACAGCACAGACCCTTCCAGCCGACAGGCTGCCGCGTGGCTCCAAGAGCCGTCATCTGGACACTGATGTCCTGTCACAGGCTATGAGCTGACCGGGGACAGAGACCAAAGCTACTGGAAAAGCTTGACTTTTTCTTTTTTTTTTTTTTTAAACAGAACACTCAGGTCATAAAAACAGCCGGACAAGAACGGCCACTTGAATCCCTTTTCTTTCTGTCCCTCCCTTTTAAAAAGAGTTATGTAAAATGACTCGCTGGCCCTTCCTCCCGGGACAGCTGCCCCCCTGCCCCCGTTTCTCCCCCACTCTTCTGAGAGGGAGAGGAGGGGGGGGGGGTCGGAGGGCACAGCCCCATGGGCCGGACCCTCTGGCCCCAGAGCGCCTTCCTGGCACAGGGCCCGGACACCGCGGGGGCCGGCTCCTCGTTTGCAATGGCAGCTAAACAGCTAGAGTAAATCTTATTTTAAGAGTTCCTTTTACCTTTGCTTCGTAACCATTAACAACTTCTGCTTTATCTGTCCTCCAGCCCCAGAATCCGGATTTAGTTCTGATAAAAAGTGAACACCACAAATTTCCACATGTACAATATGCGATTCAGAGGGAGACCCCTGCAGCCCTCGGTGTCTGCTTGTGCTTTCTCTCCCGCCCCCGCCCCCTTCCCCCCAGGTGAAGTCAGCGAAGGACACTGGGGAAGGAGGGTCCTCAGGCCCGCAGAGGGTGCCGTCAATGACCTGGGGAGGGGGCTCAGAAGCCCCTCGCCCACCCTTCCCTGAGCAGTCTGTGGGCCTGACCCGCTCCGGCCTCCCCTCATCGACTCTCTATGTAGCTGCCCACGTGGAGGTGGTCGCAGGTGGACAGCCACCCCAAAGAAGGGGCAGGGACAGGAGTGGCCGGGGGCTGGCCACAGGGTGACCACTGGGTCGGAGTGATTAACGGGGTCGCCGCAGCTGTGGCCACGGAGGTGGGCGGCCAGAGGCTTCTCTGTGGTGGCGTCTGCACCCACAGAGACTCCTTGGGAGAGCACAGTGTGGACAGAACTCCGCCCGGGGCCCGGGGCCTCCACTCGGGCGCTGCCAGGCTGGTGCTAGGCCTGGCACCTGCCGCTCCAGGCTGTTTGGCGGCCCACGCTGTGGTGGAACTGCCGCTCACGGGGGGCCGCCAGAGAACGTGCTGGAAGCAAGCCGGGCGATTTTAACACACATCCTCCTGAGAAGCAGGCTTTCAAGGACAGCCCGGGGTTCCGTGGTGGGTTTGCCTCTGGGCATCTCCCTGTAGCCCCTTCTAGGACGTCACCTCCTCGCTCCCCGCTCATGACCCCCCCCCCCCCCGAAGCAGCAGGACGTCTCAAGGCGGGCAGCTGAGCCGAGTTGCAGAAAGCATGCTGGGCTCCCACTGGGCCTGCTTTCCTTTGAGCGGGATTTTGCCCAGAAAGCTGGGCTCCTCATCCGCCCGCCCACCAGAGGCCGTGAAGGTCAAGTCAAGGCTACAGCTCTAACCCTTTTGTGACGCAAGGATGGTCCGCTTTGGATTTCGGGTGAGTGCCCTGGTGTCCTCAGTAATGAAAGGTGTGAAGGGGCATGTCTGAGATTTCATTCTACAGTGGGGATCTGGGGAGATGTATTCTGTGGGGCGCGAGCACCTCTGGGCTCTGCTCCCTCTTCTACCTCCCTTGGCAAGCGCGTGCCACCCGGGGCACCTGAATACTGTGTTGGTGTACACGTGGAACCCCTGGGGGGAGCACCAGCTCTCAGCAAGGCACCAAACTCTAAGCCCTGCTGGCCAGGCCGGTCTGGCTCGTGGCCACCCGACAGGGCAGGGAGAACCACCGCCCCGTGGGCTTCCGAGAGCATAACTCTTCGACCGGCGTAAACAACCTCATCTCTCTCCAAAGGAGCGGCTACTGGTTTTGAACTGCTGGCCTTACAGATAGCAGCCCAAAGAGTAACCACGAAGCCACCAGGGTTCCTCAGAAAACCTGGAATCATACGAGCAAAAGGCTGGTCTACCAGTCAAAAAGCCAAGAGACCAAAGTCTGGCGGGAGGAGCCTCCTGTCGACACCTGGGCCGGCTCCCTCCATCCCGAGCGTGAACTGGGCCCTCTCCCCAAGGTGCAAGGGGGCGGCAGACCCTGATGGCTCATGTGCCCAGTGTGGCGGTGGGCACTCTTGGGCTGCGCCCCCCCCCCCCCCCAGTGACACAGCAGGACGCGCCCAGCCAGACGTTCACTCGGGGCGTGACAACTGCCGGCCTTTCAGCGACAGCCGGGCTCTCTCACAGTGCCTACGATTCACGCAATACAATCCCCAGTCCATCCCCGGAGCGGGGGAAGGGGAGACTCCCCAAGGGACTGCTCCAGATGCCGGCAACTCCACCCAACCCCCAGCATTTCAGACGCAAACTAGCACGGAGGGCGGGTGGGGAAGAAGGCAGGGGAGGCCGGGCCCAGCACACCTGACTGGTGGGCTCTGCGTGGTCACCCACGAGGGGACGTTTAGCGAGCTGAAAGTCCTTCACGCATTCCCAGAGAAGGCAGCGCCGTCCTCACCCGGGTCCCTGTGTTTGGGCCCAGGTTACAGCCCGCGGCTGGCCCTTTAGGGCAGGCGGAGCACATTCTTTCAGGGGAGGCCTCTGGCAGGTGCTGGCATCAAGCTCCAAACCCCAGATTCTCCCTCCCACAGAATGGGGGAAAGAACTCCCCCGAGGTGGGTGTGGCCGAGGTCCTCCTGGCTCCACCGCAGCACACAGACAGTGCCAGTGAACCACGGGTCGGAGGAGGGAGGCCTTGCCCCACGCCCAGGGGCGACCACGGAGGGGTGCCCCGCTTGGCCAGAGACTCGGACAGAGAGCAGCTCTCTTTCAGGAACTCTCTTCCCTCCCTGCCGTGCACCCAAACCCTCGTGACCACACCGATGCACAGGAGACGGCCTTTGTCCCCAGCACGAAGGGACCGGGCTATCCTGCCCCACCTGCCCGCAGCCGGGAAGCGGCCTGGGACCCGCACACTCGTGAGGCGCGACATGGGGTCCCAGGGCGCGCTAGCTTTTCTCCTGACGTCACGGACTTTAGAGACCCACTCACGCAGCCCTTCGCTGGGTTTCCTCCCCTCCCACCTCCCAGCTCACGGTGGGTGGCCCTTCTCTCTCGCTATCTCTCAGCGTGGAAACATGGCAGGATGACGCTACTCTCCCCACCCCCTCCCCGCCGTTGCTTTGTAGCCTCGTCCCAAGCCCCCTGTCCTTGTGTTCACCTGACCCAGCAGCAAAGGCTGCCCCCCTGGACCTAGGGCTCGACAGGCGCTGTCTCTCAGGCGCACGCAGGAGCCAGGGGGAGCCTCCCAGGCCTCTCTCGGGAGAGCGGGCGGGGCTCCTGGGACAAGAGCCTGGGGGGAGGAGGCCAGCCACGAGGACGGCCCCTCCTGCTACTGGGCGATGTCACCGTTCGGGGACACAGCTGGCGCTTTGTTTGGGGTCTGCTCTGCCAGCTACAGACAGACAGACAGACACCAACTCAGTCCGCACTAGAGGAAACAGGGTGGTTGCGCCAGTCTGAGGTTGGGTTTGTTGCCTTAGCTCATTCCTACTTGCAAAGGCAGAACATTTCAAGAAACCAGCCCGGCCTGGGGCAGTCAGCCAGGGAGAGGTGCCCAGCGGGGGGCGGGCGACTTCCTCTGGCTGGCAGAGAGCGGGATGTGACATCCTAGGCACAAGCCACCCGAGGGCCACCGACTTGTCCAGAACGCTCCGCTGACCGCCCCGCCTCCATGAGAAGGCCTGGGACCCTCCGTGTGAGTGAGTGACCGGGTGGCCAGCCAGCCGGCGGCGGAGTCTCATCACTGGCCTGTGCAGGGATCTTCTTCTGGAATACAACGGACTGGACACTAGGAGGCTTCCTTTTCATGGACTGTGTGGAGGGGGCCGCAAACCGTTTGTGGAAACATGGAAGGAAAGTGCCCGGGAACGGCACACCCCCAGAACCGTCTGCCGCAGATGGACACCCCGGATTCACTCCTGGGTCGTCCATTCTCCCCCCGAGAGACTCAGAGGGCCGTGGTTTGTCACCGAAGGGTGCTGGGGTCCCCAGACATCTAACCGAGAGGGTGACGGGCGGGAGCTCCTGCAGAGAGGGCCTGTGAAAGTCTAGGAAGCCGTCTCTCCCAACAACCGACGTGCTACCCCCAGGGCTCTCCCGGGCAGGGGCCAGCTGCGGTCTCGATGTGGGGAGAAGGCGGGCGGCCGGCAAACCCCGCCGGCGCTCCTCGGCAGGCACCCGTGGGCGCCCGAGCTCCGCCCCCACCCCGCGTGCGTACCTCTCAAAGGCAATATTCTTGGTGTCCAGGCTGGTGTTGATGACGGGGTTCGTGAGCCGCCGCTCCACCTCCCGGCCCTTGGGCTTCATCACGTCCAGGCTGAGCCGCTCCATCTCCTGGGAGAGGTCGAAGTGCTCCGTGGTCACCACCTTGTCGTCGTGGTTGACCTCCATCAGCTCCGCCCAGTTGCCTGCGGTGGGGGGACAAGGGCACGGAGGAGGAGGAGGAGGAGGAGGAGGCGGGCCAGGCCGGGCAGACGAGACTCAGCCACGCCGCCGGCCCCCGCCGCCGTCTTCCGGGGCGCACCCCGGGAAGATGGAAGAGCCACCGGCCTCCTTGAAACACCGAGTGAGCCCCGTGAGCGCACCCGAGAAGTGACGTGTGCACGGCTCTGAGTGCGCAGCCAGCCGGGCCCCGGCCTGCCCTGGGGAGACCGTGGAGGAGATGACGCGGACAGGCTGGCCCGCAAGACCAAGCCACGGCCAAAGGGAGGGCCCGGCGTGTGCGGAGGGCGGCCCAGTCCCCAGAAGGAACCGCCCTCGGGGGAGTTCAGACGACGATGACCACCACCACCACCACCACCACGAGGGCACTCGCCTGGGCCGCCCTTTGAGGGGCGACAAACCCCGCGGGAAGGGGTCTCACGGTGGCCCCCCGCGGCGCACTCACCTTCTCCCTTAAATATGAAGCTCCTCCGGCCCCGGATCCAGCTCATGTTTTCGAAGCCCAGCAAGGTGATGTCCACGCGCAGCTTGGCGCCGCTCTTCCAGATGCGGCAGACATCGTTCGGGCAGATCCTGGACACCAGGGGCACTGCAGGCAGGGGAGAGCGGGCTGCTGAGGGCGACGCCCACGCAGACGGCGGGCGAGGGGCCTTCGGCGCAGCAGCTCTTTCGAAAAGGGCGCAGTGGTGTCTTGCCCAGAGGAAACGCCAAGCCGGGGATGGCGGTGTGTGGGGGTGGGGGGGGATGTGTCCCAAGAGGATGCTCAAGGCTGTCATGCTCAAGCCCTCCCAACGAGGGCTCCAGGGTACAGGCCCATCTGGCCCTTCTGAGGCCCCTATGTTTCTCAGGCCATCTGGTGGGGGTGGGGGGTGGGGGCCCGACCAGACTGTCACATCCGGCAGTCCAGCTACGCTATCCAGGGTCTACGCTCTGCTGCTTGGAACGGGAGGGCGGATCCGCACGGGGAAAGGACCCGCCAGTTCCCTTCTCCCGTAGACCTTGTACTTCACGTCACCTGGGAGCTCGGACGACCTGACCTACAGGATGGGGAAGTAAACTGTGAAACGACCCCGTCAGCCCACATGCTTTCCATGGACAGCTGTAGAGAAAGGCCTTATTCCACCTCATTCTCTTTCTTAGGACAGCACGCTGAAAACAACCTGGGTGGATGGCATTTAAATGGAAATCCTCACCCTGGTGGACTGCCTGTTAAAATTTAAATAGCATTTTTAAATGACAGTGTTAAAAATGCAACAATACGGGCGGCTGTCCACTCGGAGGGACAAAAGGACGAGCCAGAATTGTGGACGCCTTGTTCTATTTGCAGAGGCTCAGGGGCGAGTCCTGGGCACATGGGCAGGGGGGTAGGGGTGGGGGCGGGAGAGGAGACACCGAAGAAAACAGCGGATGCACTGAAGTGGGGCAAGGAGTGACTTCTCCAGCCCCCTCGATTCCTGACCAAGACAAGTTACTTTCATAAGGACAAAAACATACCAACTGACAGAACACACAAAAAAATCCCCATCCTGTATGCGGGCTGAATAAACTTGGAAACGGAATCGATGCTGGGCCACTTACCCCAGCTGGTGAATTCCCATTTCATCTGCACGTAGAAATCAGGGGCCTGGAGGGTAGACCAAAGTTCAAAATCAATTACCCGTGGCATTCGTCCCTGAGCCCACATTGGCGCGGGTGGAAGGAGAGACCCATCGGGGAGGACGGGAAAAGAGAGGATGAAAAGCTTCCTTTGGGGGGCTGAGGTCGAGGACTTGAAGAGGGAAACTGAGGGTGGTCGCATGGGCACGAACGGGACTTCGCGATGGGACTGAACTGTGGGGCGAGAACTCTGGGTTAGCTCCCAGGACGATGGGTTGGGAAAACAAGACGGAACAAACGGTCCCTTATCTTCAGGCTGTGCTGTGCCTTGACATAAAACATGTAGAGAGGGCCAGAGTGAGCTGCCAGCGACGGGACTGGACGGGTCCGACTGAAGCTTGTCTGGGAGGCTCCATGAGGCGCCACTCAGGAAAGAGCGAAGGGGGGTGGGGAGAGATGCTGAAGGACACCCTCTCCCCACCCTCCCGCCCCCAGCCCCAGAGCAGACCAGGTACAAAAGCCGCGGCAGTCTTCCGTCCGTCGTGGGCGACTTGCGTGTGCAGATGTAAACAGGCGTCGGGGTTCTGGAGGTTTCGCTTCCCCAGGAAGTGGCTCTGCCCTCCAGCCAGGCCTGCCCCGTCTTCAACTGCCGCGGTGTGGCTCCCACAAGGCCTGGCAACACCCCGGGCTCCCTCTGGGAGTGGTTTTCTTAGGGACCACGGTTTCTTTTCTTTTGCGTTCTCCTTATTTTTTTAATTAGATAATATTTTTATGGATGTAGCTCGCTCGTTCCAATGACCCCTTCCCGTTCCATGCGGTTCTGTGGTTCAGTCCCTCCGGGTGGGTTTATACGCTCATCAATGGTATGAACTCTTGACACGACCATGGAGCCTTTTGGAATGTTCTGGGGAGCGCTACCAAGAAGGTTTCCTTCTAGGTGCTTTCCTGGGCCCTCTCGTGGTTTCGTTGGTTTTTAGCCGAAACATGGGGTGTCGAGGGTCTATCCCAGACTAAAACCCAGGGCGGGATGCCAACGGTGAGCAAAAATGATCTCCAAGGAGCGGCTCGTCGAACCGCTGGCATCTTTCACCAGGACAAGGGCCCCGAGCAACACCTCAACAACTCCCTCCCGTGTAAAGTGACCAGATTTTCAGCAGGACACCATGGGGAGGAGGTCTTGATTAAAATTTTGGTCTATATGGAGCAACAAAAATGTTCACAGAGCTGAGCGCTGGTGGCGTAGTGGTTGAGTGCGGGACTGCGGCCCACTGGCTTGGCGGTTCAAATCCAACAGCAGCAAGGCTGGGTAGCTCCCACAACCACCAGAGGGCAGTGATGCCAAAAACAAACAAACAAACCAAAACCAAAATAATTCCTTGGGCGGAGCCCCGGTGGCGTCGTGGTTGTGCGCGGGGCTGCGGCCCCCTGGGACGGAGGTTCAATTCCAGCAGTGGGGCTGGGCCTCCTCCTCCCACCGCCGGAGAGCAGTGATGCCAAAAAAAAAAAAATGTTCATAGATGGGCTGAGCCCCGGTGGCATAAGTGGTTGAGTGCAGGACTACGGCCCATGGGCTTGGCGGTTCAAATGCAGTGGCGGCTCTCAGGAGCAGCACTGGGTAGCTCCCACGACCACCAGAGGCCATGATGCACTCCCCCCCCCAAAAAATTTTTTTTAATGTTCATAGAATGCAAAAATAGTATTATGATGTATTTATTCTCATTTTAAAACATCGCGGGACGTTGTTAAACTGTTAAAAAGCAGGACGTCTAGGGCTGAGCCCCAGTGGCGTACTGGTTGTGCGCGGGACTGCGGCCCACTGGGATGGAAGTTCAATTCCGGCTCCCAGGAGCAAAGGCTGGGCCTCCTACTCCCACCACCTGAGGGCAGTGATGCCTAAAATTAAAAAATTAAAATTTAAAAAAAATTAACAAAAAAAGCGGGACGCATGGTCACTTTACTCTAGTGCCCCCCCCCTCCATGGCCCAGGTCCTGTCTGAGCTGCCAATAATCTTAAGCAGGGGTGGGGTGAGGTTGGGGGGGGGGGTTACCAATCAGTGCAGCCCATCCCTGGTTCTGGATTCTTTTCAAGGAAGACTGACTCTGCCTGGAGTGGTTTTTCGGCCGGTGGGACAGCTCTGGCGGCAGCCAGCAGACGAAGGGAGGGCTAACTAAACCCGTGAGACCTCTGCCTACTTTGAAAAACACCACCCACACCCCACACCCCCATCAGATCCCACGGCAGCTCTCCTCAATAGCGGAGGCAAGTTTTAAACGCTCCAGCTGTGAGTCCTCAGTCACCGGGGACGGTCTCCTTCGGTCTAGCGAGCCACCTGGTGTTGTCTTCCCGAGAAGCGGGTTCTCGATAATCTCTCTCATGATCACGACCTTGCCAATGTATCAAGCGCACACTTGGAGTGACTTTGGGGAGCTCTGCGCTGACACTGAGCATTCGGGACGGAGCTGTATTCCTGGGAACGTCTCGTCTCACTTCCCACTGCCCTGGGAAGGCTGCCCATGGCTGGCTGAGACGATGGTTTTCTCGGGGAAGGGGGACAGAAAGGAGGAAAACATGGCAATCCTTGGCCAAAACACATTGGCGGGCCTGGAAGGACATCTTGAAAAGACAGCTCCTGGCAGTCACGGGGCTCAGCCAGCTCACCCCACAAGCCAGAGCGGCGCCCCCATGGCTCACACGGATGCCTAAGGGGGGGCAGGCGTCGAAGATGCGCAGGAACCGCTGAGCCCCAGAGAGCCCTCCACGGTGGCCAGTTAGCCCCCCGACAGCCCAGGTGCAGGGTGCCGGTCAGTGAGAAAATGCAAGCCCGGGAAGGTGCCTCGCGTTCAATGTCCACCTTCCTTAAATTAAAAGATATGTCAGCCGCACTTAAAAAAAGGACGAGCCCGGAATTGATGAATAGGCTTCTGTGTTCCACGAGGGGTCAGGGCAAGGAGGACGACGACCTGGCACTTAACAGCCAGCCGTTGCGTTTCCTGACACGCTTCAGGAAGTCGCACGGCGGGTGGGGGTGGGGTGGGGGTGCCCGTGCCCTCCCGTGCACCCGCCAGTCATGGGTCTCCTGGTCTGGCCCCAGGTCCCCAGGTACCTCGAGGACCTTCTGGAGCAGCTCCGGGACCACTTCGAGGGCCATAGAGGTGTTGTGGTAGTCGCGGTGCTGAAGGACGGTGCACACCATCTCCGGGTCGCCGGTGCTGACTGCTTCGTGCAACACTGGTCGGCGAGGAGGAAGAAACGGCTGGTCAGCAAGGAGCCTTGGGCCTCCTGGCGCGTGACGAGGCCAGTGTGAGAACTGCCTGTCCAATGTGCACCCCGGTATGTCCCTTCGCCTCGCTCGCTTGCTTCCCCCCACCACTTCCTAGCTGGGTGAGAAGGTAAGAGAAAGGGCGGCTGCCCGGGCACCTGATCGCGAAGCCCCTCCAGCGGGGCCTGTCTTTCCCACGATTCCAACCCAAGACCACTGCCTGACCCCGCAGGTGGCTCCTGGGGGAGCTCCTGGCGGGGATCGCACGGCCCCGGCTCATCAGGGCTCTCTTCCGCGGGACCACCAAACGTGGTCAGGGCACTGCTTGTCGGTGCCCGCCAGGGCCCTCCCTGGAACCTTGACCACGTGCCCAGAGCGCCGTCCCTCACACATGCGGGTGCATGTCGACTGGCAGTCTGCCGGGGGCCGTGCTTCTCTCAACTTGGGCACAATTACCAAAAGCCGCAAGTCGAGAGGTTGCTGGAAGAGGTGCCTTCTGGCCGTCATGCCAGGTGTCCTGGTGGCACCGTTGGTGACGGCTTGGGCGGCTCAGGGCAAAATCCAAAGTTTGGACGGACCAGTCGCCCCACAGGAGAAAGGTGAGGCCGTCTGGTCCCAGGGAGATCGACAGCCTCTCAGAAACCCACTACTGGGGCCCATTCCTGAGCTGCCTGACAGGCTGGTGAGGGGATCGCGTTGATGGGTGGCAGTGGCTGTCGGTGTCATTTTGGATGGTGGATTCACTTCCCCACAGAAGACCAGCCTCTACTCCCCTCACACTGGGAAGGGCCTACACCGAGAGCTGTGCTCCAGGCTGCAGGTCACCTTTGACCAAGGGTTCTCGGCCCAAGATACCCCTCACCTCCCGGCCTCCTCATTCTCAGAGAGGAAGGCCCTGAGGGTCAAGAGGATTCCTCTGACGGAGCCTCTCCCCCTTCCTTGCGAGAGAGGCCACTTAAAGGGAAGGCGAGGCGTGGGGTCTTCAAGGTACACTTGCCTGTCCATCCCTGGCTGTTCTCTTTGGTGACATCTGCCTTATGCCGCAGCAGGACCCGAGCCGACTCTAGATGTCCCAGGGACACGGCGAGATGCAGCAAGGTTCGACCCCTCGGGTCCTGGGCCTCCACGTTCTGTGCAAAGGAAACGGGCGTCTCGGTAGAAACATGCTGGTGGACAGAGGCCAAGTCGGGGAGAGCATGGCTGCAGGGGCTCCGCTTCCCGCGGGCCGGGGTTCGTCCCAGACCACGTGTGTGGAAGCACAAGCATGGCTCCGAGCTCAGCAGGTGGCTGCGGACAAGTGCCCTCGGCCGTGCCCTTGCCCCAGGCCTGCTAGCGCGCCTGAACAACAACAACAAGAGGTGCAGACTCCACGCCCACCCCAGTCTCCTCCTCACTGGGTTCTGCTGCTCCCCCAACTTATTTCTTTCTCTTTCCCTCTCCGCCCCTCGTCGAGCTTTTCTTTCTCCACTTTTTTCTCTTTTTTTTTGTTTTGGTTTTTTTGGGCATCACTGCTCTCCGGCGGTGGGAGTAGGAGGCCCAGCCCCACTGCTGGAATTGAACCTCCGTCCCAGTGGGCTGCAGTCCCGCGCACAACCACTACGCCACCGGGGCTCAGCCCCACTTTTTTCTTTCGTATCTCCCTCACTCTGTTGTTTCTCCATCTCCCCTCTAGTTGGGGTGTGGGGTGGTTCTTTTTTTTTTTGTGAGTTTTTTTGGTATGGGCATCACTGCTCTATGGTGGGAGTGGGAGGCCCAGCCTGGCTTCTGGAGGGCTGCTGCTGGGTTTGAACCCTCAACCCTGTGGGCCGCAGTCCCACACTCAACCACGGCACCACCGGGGCTCAACCCTTTTTTCATGATTTTCATCTTCCTCTTGTGATTCTTTTCTCTTGCCGTTGTTCACCCGCTTGCCCCTATTTGTTTTCCCCTTCTTTATTCTTTTGTTTTATTTATTTATTTTCAATGATTTTATGGGGGGGGGCGCTTACAGCTCTTATAACACCCCACACATCATTTGTAGCAAGCATATTTGTACACAGGCTGCCATCTTCATTTCCAAAATGTTCTCTAACTTGAGTCCTTGGTATAAGCTCCTTCCCCCCCCTTTTTTTTAAATATCTTTTATTTTTATTATCCTTTTAAATTATTTTTATTTTTATTGTTCTTTTATGTGTGTGTGTGTGTGTGTGTGTGTGTGTCTGAGTGCGTCGCACTTTTCTTCTCCCAGACGGAGCAAAAGTGCCCGTGTGGCCCGGCAACCGTGGCACTCCTCCAGTGGGAGAGGGCCACCGCCCGCTCCTCCGGCAGCCTCTCCAGCAGGGAGAGCAGCCAGCACCTGCCAAGCCCACGTACGGCTGCATGACAGCCACGCCAGGCAGAGGACGGCCCACATGCTCCCGCGTGAGTCCCTCCCAGCCGCTAGGAGCCTGGTGGGGGATCCCGATGGGCACACCAATGGACAGGCCTCGGGGAAATGCAGACACAGCATGGTCACAACGTCTCTGAGACCACAGACCATTTCGGTTCACACAGACCAAGACAGCGCTCCAAAAACAGTAAGCGGTTACTTAGGGGCGTGGGGGCTGGTGGCTGGGGGTAGTGGCCTGCGTCCCCTCTACCTGGATGCTCTGGGAAAAGCCCGCTTGTTTTTCACTGGAGCTAGAGCTCGCCCGTTGCCTGTCGGGCTCATCAGCGGACGTCTTGACGTCTGGTTCTTTGAGCTTGAGCCACCCTGTCTATCACCTGCCACCCTGCCTGCCGGCTCAGAGTCAGTTGTCTCTGCAGCCAGCAGCTGGGCCTTCTGACCCGATGGATGGGCTTGGAACTGAGTCCCTACCATGCTGAGCCGTTTCCCGAGACGGCACTCTCTGCAGGGGTACATCTGTGTCTGTGTGGACTGGGCATGCTCTCCGTCGGGACTCCATGGAGCTCAAGGACAAATGAAATTAGGAGGTAATGGAACTTCCCCCTCAAACTTTGAAGCCCCCCCCCCTCGCCTCCCTCTTTTCTCTCAAGAATTGTGTCACAGTGAATTGCGGCTCTTCTACTCAAATGATTGGGGTGAGAGCAAGCACTTGGGGTGTATGAGTCTCTAACTCAGTGGTCCTCCACCTTTCTCACGCTGCGACCCTTTCACACAGTTCCTCGGGTAGTGGTGACCCCACAACCATATGATTATTTTTTTTTTGTTTTTTTTTCTTTTTTTGTGGGAGGGCATCACTGCCCTCTGATGGTGGGAGTAGGAGGTCCAGCCTTTGCTCCTGTGGAGCTGGAATTGAACCTCCATCCCAGTGGGCCGCAGTCCCGCGCACAACCACTACGCCACCGGGGCTCAGTCCCCATACAATTATTTTCATTACTACTTCATCACTGTCATTTTGCTACTGTTATGAATTGGGGGACCCCTGTGAAAGGTTCGCTCGACACACGCCTCCACCAAGGAGTCGTGACCCACAGGTTGAGAACCACTGCTCCAACTAGTCAGTTAAGAGTGGTGAGTTTTTCTATCTCGTTAGCCATGAAATGGGAGAATGACAATGAGTTTCTACTCCTGTCAAGATTCCTGGGCTTGAAAATGCCCTTCTACCCTGTCCAGTGGGGTCCATGTGAGTCAGAATTGCGCTGATGGCAGTGAGTTTCAAGGTATAAAGAGGGCTTTTTTGGAAACAGGAGCAGAGGATCTTGTTACATCAAGAAAGCGAGGCAAAAGTGGAGGTGGTCCTTTAGAGACCAAGAGCCCCTGAGCAGAACCTCAGCCCCAGGGGGCAGATGTGGCGGAAGGCAGCCAGCAGCAGCGAGCCCGACGACGGGCAGCTACAGGCTTACTGGCCCCTGGGACAAAGCTGACCAACCCTGGACTGAAGCGAGTGGGTGATGACTGGAGGGAGACATGCTCTGGGGCACAAAGGAGACAGGGCTCTGCTGACTGGAAGAACTGTACCCTGCGTAGTCCTGATCCGGAGGTGTGACGTGGTACCTGATAAACTCCATCATCGTGAGTTTTGCCCAAGAGGCCCGTGTGGCCATGGATCAGATTAGCACCCCCAGAGGAGGGAAGCCCAGGCTGGGGTCAGGGATGGTGGAGGAGGCTGGGTGGTGGAGGTCCGTCTGACCTCTGCCCCACAGAAATCAGGCTTGAGCTGACTGCCGATGGTAACTGGCCTTCTTCTCCTTGTGAGGTCAGAGAAGGTCAAGCACGACCCCGGCCCCCTCTCACAGCACCAACTGCAGGCAGGTGACTGGACCCACCCCCCCACTCAGAGATCTGGGTGCATGCTGACCCCAGCCACGTGGTTAGCAATGCCCAAAGTGCCCCTTGTCCAGGGCGGGGAGATACAAAAATAGATCTCAAAGAGAAAATAGGATGAACCCAACATTTGTAGCAAAAAAAAAAAAAAAAAGGCATGCTTACATGGGGGCTATAAATAAAGTTTTCCGGCACCAAGTCCCTTTTTCTACAAAGTTAATGAGTACCCCGGAGCTGCAGACTTCGCATCGGGTCACTAACACAGCGTGAAGACTAGGCTCTCATTTCCACCTGAACAAGGTTCCCAGGGGTCACGACACGCCATTCCCCGCCCCGTAACACGCACACACAGCCTGGGGAGCTCCCCAGCCACCAGGCACTCATCAGTGCGTGAGCATCGAATGGGAAGTGGGGACTTTACCCCACCCTGAAAGGACAGAAGAAAATCCGGGTCAGAGTTAAAAATGATTCTCGGCAAAGCATCCCTTTTCATAAAGGAATGGAGTCCTGGGCGCCCTGCAGCAATGTCCCTATCTCCCAGCATCTGAAGTCCTACAGGCAGTGGGCATGACATGCCAAGCAGTCTCTGTCTGTCTCTCTCTGTCTGTCTCCCTCTCTCTCTCTCTCTCTTACACACACACACACAGAGCTAGAGTAGACACACACTTGTTGGTGTTTCTCTCTCCTTCCTCATCTGTTCCTCCTCTACGGGCATGCATGCTTGCCAGGGCCAACAGCAACTTCTCTGGCATGAGCTCTTCCTGCAGGACCGGCAGCCTCCTTCAAAAGAGGGCTGCAAAGGGCACCCCCCTGGCTGTGGGACTTCCTGGGCCACAAACGTTTCCATTGCCCTCATTCTTCTTGGCGGCGGCGCTTGGTCTGGATTTGAGATGCTAGCTGTTGTCCAGGCACTAACTGCAGTCTCCAGAGAGGCCCTGGGCGCTGCTCCAGGGGTCTCAGGGACAGGAGAGGGCCGTCAAGTGGCTATGCCGTCTATCAGGATTATTGCACAGGGCGGGGACGTCAGTGCTGTGGCCAAGGCGTCTCAGAGGTGGCTGGAGATTCTGTTGCGGAAGCTGCAGCTCTGGACGGGAGCAGAAAGCCTCGTCTTTCTTCCCAGGAGCATCTGGGGGTTTCGAACGGCGGACCTTGTAGGTCGTAGCCCAACTTGTAACCCCTGCACTGCCAGGACTCCTATCTCACCAAAGCAATGGAGAATTCCATATGTCTACCTTCTACAGCCCAGAGTAGTTTCCCAGAAATCCATGGGGGCTCACAGGGAGGAGACGAGACAGTCAGGGTACAGTATAGCAACGATGAAACATACAACTTTCTTCTAGTTCTTTAATGCTTCCTTTCTCTTCCCCCACCTCCCCACCCCCCATCACAACCTCAATTCTACCTTACAAATCCAGCTGGAACAGAGCATGTACAAGGGTACAGATCAGAGCAGGAAACCCAGGGGATCCAGGACAGGTAAACCTCTCAGGACCAATATTGAGAGTAGCCATACCAGAAGGGGAAAGGGAAGGTGGGGGAAGAAAGGGGGAACAGATCACGATGATCTACCTTAAATCCTCTTCCATGGGGATGGACAACAGAAAAGTAGGTGAAGGGAAACCAGTCAGTGTAAGACATGAAGATAATAATAATCACTTATAAATTACCAAGGGTCTGTGGGGGAGGGAGGGAAAAATGAGGAGGTGATACCAAGAGCTCAAGGAGAAAGAAAATGTTTTGAGCATGATGATGGCTACAAATGTACACATGTGCTTGACACGATGGATGGATGGATGGATGGATTGTGATCACTGTACAAGCCCCTGAGAAAATGATTTTAAAAATAACAATAGCCACAACAAAAGAAACCCATGGGGCTGTTCTGAGCCCTCTCGGGTAACGGTGAGTTGGGAAGTACCCAATGGCATGAGCTTGGAGTTCTAGAGCAGGGGGGTCTTCAAACTGTGGCCCGCGGGCCAGATGCGGTCTACCAAGGACATTCACCCTGCCCACTGGGTGTTTTTGCCATGGCTGCTGTTCTGCATAGCAGGCCTGTAGTGAATCTGTACATAGTGTTATTATTTATTTTTTTTGGGGGGGCATCACTGCTCTCGGTGGTGGGAGTAGGAGGCCCAGCCCCCCTGCTGGAATTGAACCTCTGTCCCAGTGGGCCGCAGTCCCGCGCACAACCACTACGCCACCGGGGCTCAGCCCAGTGTTATTTTTATTTTTTTATTTATTTTTTTTTAGGCATCACTGCCCTGGTGGTGGGAGTAGGAGGCCCAGCCTTTGCTCCTGTGGGCTGGAATTGAACCTCTGTCCCAGTGGGCCGCAGTTCCGCGCACAACCACTACGCCACCGGGGCTCAGCCCCAGTGTTATTTTTTTGTTATTTTTTGTTTGTTTGTTTGTTTTTTATTTTAGGCATCACTGCCCTCAGGTGGTGGGAGTAGGAGGCCCAGCCTTTGCTCCTGGGAGCCGGAATTGAACCTCCATCCCAGTGGGCCGCAGTCCCGCGCACAACCACTACGCCACCGGGGCTCAGCCCCAGTGTTATTTTTTTAACTATAGTCTGGCCCTCCACTGGTCTGAGGGACAGTGGACTGACACCATTTAAAATTTTTGAGGACCCCTGTTCTATAGTGACTGAAAGCAGATCTATGATTGCCTGAGGGGTAAGAGTTTAGGGTGGAGGGATGGGGAATGACTGCTAGTGGGTATGGGGTGTCATCTGTTCTGGAGTTTGATAATGGTGATAGTCACATACCTATGAATGTTGTAAAATGACCGACTTTTTTTAAAGGTTGCTGTTGAGTTGGTTCTGAAGAGTACACTTTTAAATAGCAGAATTTCCTGTGAGATGAATTATAGCTCAATCAAGATGCAAAGTAAGTCATGTGGGCAGGTTGGCAATGCAGTAAGTTACCAACATCCTTCACGGCTCCTCCAGCCACAGCCTGATGGGTCTGGGGAAAGGCCCCGGAAGATGCTGACTGGATTAAATCACTCAGCTGTTGAGTGTGTGCCACCCTGCGGGGTATGCGATGGGCCCTCTCAGAAGCAGGAAGGGGAGCTCTCATTACAGCCAGAGAGAAGACGCAGCAGGGGAGGGTGTCCCGTGGACTTCAGAGATCTCTGCGCATTGAATGCTCTTGATCCACGAGACAGTTCAGACAGAGGAGCAGCAGCAACAGCAGAACCAGAAGCCAGAACATGAGACAGGGCAATGGGCCTCCCAGCCCACAGAGCAGGTAAAATGGAGTGCTTGTAGACTAGCTATGGACCTCTTGTCCAAAGTTTCGCCCCTTCAATACACCCACTGTCTGTTCAAACCTTAAAAAGAAAACATTTGTGGGAGCGGGGCGCCTCTGGGCACTCAGTCAAGGGAATTGGATTTGCAGGTGTACGGCGTTGGAGCTGGCTGCCTGGTGGAGTGGTGTGCCCTCTGGGCATTTATCGACAGCCCTACAAGAGCTTTGTGACCTTGCCTGAGGGGGACGGAGAGGCACAGCAGAGAAGAAACTGTCCTGACTGAACTCTTACCTGAGTCTTTCTCAACCTGCCTTGCAACCTGTTCGTTAGCTTCCCTCACACAAGCCCCGTGGTCCTGAGCACTGCCTGTGAATCTGCGTGGCATGACAGTGAATCACGGAAGGCCATCACAGAAGTCAAGTGCCATGGGGAGGGCGGGGTGGAGGACTGGTGGGGAAGGATGGAGGCGGCGGGCATGTCTGACCCTGGCTTTGTGGAAATTGGCCATGAGAGCGGGAAGCAGTCTGAGGTAGCCCGCCCGCCATTTCTAGAATATTCCTATGTGCTAAAGAAAAATGAATCGATGATCGAGACGAGA
>PVJH01024627.1:0-32802 GCA_004026705.1 Nesogale talazaci
ACAGGAAACACAAATCACATTGACTCTTGGCTTCTCCTCAGGATGGACGTGGATATTGGGGTCTTTGCATCTCCTCCCAGAGCTTTTCTCTCTCCCTCCAGCAAGTGTTGCTAAGAAACAGATTGGCATAGCATTGTGAATGTGTGAATGTGTGTATGTGTGTGTGCGTGCACTCATGCATACAGAGTGGGGACCCAGGGCCCATCTGTGGGCAATTTTGGACATCCCCTTGCAGAAGGGTCACCGGGAGGAGATGAGCCAGTCAGAGTGCAGTGTAGCAATGATGAAGCATATAACTCTCTTCTAGTTCTTGAAGGCTTCTTCCCTCCCACTATCATGATCCCAATTCTACCTTACAAATCCGGCTGGGCCTGAGGATGTACACTGGTACAGATAGGAAAGGAAAATACTAGGAATCCAGGAGAGATGAACCCCTCAGGACCAGAGGCGAGAGTGGCAACACCTGCAGGGTGGAGGGAAGGTGAGGGAGAAAGGGGGAACAGATTAAAAGGATCTACATGTAACCTCCTTCCTGGAGGACACATAGCAGAGACGTGGGTGAAGAGAGAAGTCAGGTGATGGAAGATTTGACAAACTAATAATCATTTCTAAAGTATTAAGGGCTCAGAGAGGAGGGGGACGCAGGAAGGGAGGGGGAAATGAGGAGCAAATACCAGGGGCTCAAGTAGAAAGCAAATGTTTTGAGAAAGATGAGGGAAACAAATGTACAAATGTGCTTGACACAATGGATCTTGGGGTGGATTGTGATAAGAGTTGTGTAAGTCCCCAATAAAATGATATAATAAAATAAAACAAACAAACAAAAAAACAGATTGGCTCAGGTTCTCTTCAAAACATAGGCAAACCTGACCATGGCAGGGTGAGAGCTGTCTAGGGGAGAGGTTCCCAGCAGCTGTGCTCACTGAGCAGGGATACTTGGGTGGGGCTTCTAGGAAGACAACAGAAGATGACATGTTCCATAAAAGCACTCAAATGTGTTCCACAGATACAAATGTCGGTGACTCATTGCTCGGCAGTGCAAATGGACTAGAGCTGTTTCTTTTGGGACTGATGGCTTTGGACTGCTGATCTTGTGGCTAGCAGGCCAATGCAGAGCCCACTACAGCACCAGGGCTCCTTGCAATCTCACTGACAAAAGTCACAGGGACCCTATAGAATCGAGGAGAACTGCCTCTCTGTTTCTGAGACTATACATTTTCCCCGGGGCAGAAAGCTTTTTGTCCCCCTTAGAAAAGCTGGTGGTTTGGGAATGGCTGACCTTGTGGTTCGTAACTCAAGGTGTAATTCACTAAGCTACCAGGGTTCCATTCATCTCACTTAGGAATGTGAGATTGCTTGCCTGAAAGACCTATAATTGAAATTAGATGAGGTATAGATTGTTTAGAGCAAATGTGGGGCAATATGGACCCAGTAGCCTCAAGCGATAGACTTTAACACATGAAGATGGTGCAGGGGTAGGCTGCAGTTCATGACACTATAAGGTTAAGAAGCCCTGGTGGCACAGTGGGTTAAACATTGGATCACTAACTCCAAGGTCAGCAGCTTGAAACCAGCAGCTGCTCTGAGGAAGGAAGAAGAGGCTTTCTACTCCCATTACGAATTATAGTCTTGCTACCGGAGACACACAGCAGGAAGCGATTCTGGTCTGACCACCCCACAGTGAGGTGAATCAAGAGGGGAATACAACAGATCAGCAACGGGAGCAAAGCCAAGTCACAGAACCCCTGAGGAGGCCCATCAATAGACTTCAGCCTAGGAGGGGCAGTTCCTGGAACACCCCCCTCCCCCAACACACACACACACACACACACACGGGACTGGTGGAGGGGATAGTCATAAAGGTCAGTGGACTGACCTGGAATTATATGCATGCTTTTTCATTTGGGGGAGCTTCTATGTTTGTTTATTGCCTCCCCCCCACTCTCTCTCTCTCTATTCAATCTTTTGATTTCTTTTTATTTTGTCTCTGTTATGATTGTTTTGCCTACCAATATAAGATAAGTCTGAGGAGAAAGCAATGAGACTGATGGTTCTGGAGGGAGGAGGAGACAGGGAAAAGCAGTGGAGAGCAAACACGGACAGAGGCAGGGGAACAACTACGGAATTAAAGCAACATTGAGGATGTGGAGATCTTGGAGCAATCGCAATCTAGTTGAGAGGAATTACTAAGAGGCAGAAGAAGGGTAAGCATGATGGTGGGGCAGGAGGAAGGTCAAAGGAAACAGAGTAAAGATATAGGAAGTAAAGCTACGGAGGAAAGTGTAAATATAGATGTGCACTTATATAAATATATTAATTCATAAAAATAGAAGTATCGGCCTATGGACAAATATTTATATGGCAATACATTGAGGAAGTGAATGGACTTTGGGCCTCTGCTCAAGTCCTCCCAACACACAAGAACACTTTGTTCTAACAACCTGGCATTCTGTGATGCTCACCTTCATGGCACAAGCACTGAAGACAAGATAGTTGCACAAGTAAATGTGGGGAAGAAAGCTGATGCCCAGCTATCAAAAGCTGTAGTGTCTTAAAGACTTGAAGTGAAACACGGGGTCATCTAGCACAGAAGCAACAAGCTTACACAGAGGAAACACACCAGCCTGTACAATCACGAAGTGTCCACAGAATCAGGTAACAGGCACCAGAAGACTCCAAACAAATGAAAAAGCATATTGTTGAGAATGAGGGGAGTTGGAGCAGAGACCCAAAACCCATCTGTAGACAACAGGACTTTCCGTCCTAGAAGGGTCACAAAGAAGAGCAGAGTCAACCAGGGTACAATATAGCACCGATAAAGCATACAGTATTCCTCTGGTTCTTTGAGACTCCCTTACCGCCCCCGCCTCCACCACCCATGCCCACTGATATGACCCCAGTCCTGCCTTTCAGTTCTGGCTAGACTGGAGATAGAGAAGAGTTCACAACACATGAAATCCAGGTCAGATACAACTGTCAGGAAGAGGAATGGGAGTAGAGATACTAGGAAGGTAAGGAGAAGTCGGGGGTGGGGGGAGGAGGGGAGGAAGGGGAAACTAATCACAATGATTGACACATAACCCCCCCTCCCTCAGGAGGATGAACAACAGAAACATGGGTGAAAGGAGGCAGTGGTCAGTGTAAGATATGAGGACAATAGTGTATCATTTATCAAGGGATCATGAGGGTGGGAGAGGGGAGGGAGGGAAAGAAGAGGAGCTAATATCAAGGGCTCAAAATGAAAGTAAATAAATTTAGAAAATGATGATGACAACATATGTAAAAATATGCTTAATACAACTGATATATGGAATTTTATAAGAGCTGTAAGAGCCCCCAATAAAATGATTTTTTTTAAAGAGTTCTAGTATTGGAACCCCACAGGTTCTCTGTGGGTGCGAATGACCTCGATGGCAGTGAGTTTGAGTTTGGATATACAAGTTTGCCATGGATTGGAGTTCACTCGACAGCAACAGTAAAAGCATTGAATGAGGCGGGGGTGAGCGTGGTGGAAAAGCAGGTCGTGGAGGCCAATATGAAGGCCAGGAGAGTGAGTCATTGGACAAAGGCATTGTGCTGCGTTCAGGGCATATATGTAAAACTCTCTGCTTGCATTTTGAAGGAGCTGTAGTGGTACAGTGGTTAAACATTTGCCTGCAACTGAAAGGGCGGTTCAAGCCCAGTCACTGTGTGGAGACAGATGTGGCGGCTTGCTTCTGTGAAGATCACAGCCTTGGAAGGCTTAGGAAGCAGTTCTACCCTCCATGGTCCCGACACAGAGGGATGGGCTGATGGCAACGGGTAATGTGTGTGTATGCAAATTTTCCTTCTTCTTAACAAAAATGTCCTGGGCTTTGGTGCTGATGGGCTTATTTTTAGAGAGAAATAAGAGGAATTGAGAATGCCAACAAGCACAGAATGTCAGATGCCAAGAAATATGCTCGAGAAATTGAAAACCATAATGAGAAAAATGCTCCATTTGTACATTAGCAGGAACCTTATTTTTGCTTGCATGAGTTTTAAAGTTAAATTGATTTGACTCAACCAATTTCATTAGCATCTCATTACTGCTCAGGATTTTTAATGATATGCAAATGACCCATCTGAAAGGAAAGCCAGCTACCCACATGTTTGGAGGTTTTTTGTTTTGTTTTTTTCCCCCCAATTCCTTGGAAAATTCCTTTAATGTTTGGAAAGAGTCAGCTGTGGATATTGTCTACTCAGCAGAGAGCATGGAGGGAGTGTGTGTTCCTCGGCTTCAACAGATGCTCCTTATAAACTCTGAAGGCCTGAGACGCTGAGTCTGTGCTTCTGAAAGGGAGGTCCCTAGCGTCTACCGAGGCCAGAGTCCCTGGACATCGATTCAAAGTAGGCATCTTCCTGGGTCCCATTTTGGATCTACTGAAATCACAGATTTAGGAATGGTGATCAGAAAATCCATTTTTTTCAGGCATTCAGAGTATGAAATGATAAAGGTGAGGAGGTATTTGCTTCATATTCTCAGATTTGACAAATCCAGAAGAGAGAAAGGCTGCCTTCTTCAGATTCACCAATGGGGGTCACTCCCCCTTCAATCTTGAGCTCATTCCTGACAGGTCTCAGTTCTGAATTCTTCTTGGTACTAAGCGCTGCCACTGACTCAGTCCCAGCCCATGTCATCCCAGGCCTATCAGAGTAGAGATGTGTGTTCCAGACGTTTTCAGCGGCTGAATTTGGGGAAGTAGATGGCTAGACCTTTCTGCTAAGAGGCCTGTTTGAACTATAGAATGCTGCCATACTGTGAGTCAATACCACAAGTGAGACAGACATTTATATTCTCTGTTTAGGAGGCTTCAAGCCTGAATTTAAGTGTTGGCTCTAGAGTTTAAGGCAGTGGTTTTCAACATGTGGGTCATGACCCCTTTGGGGGTAAAACAACGCTTTCACAGGGGTGACCCAATTCATAATAGTAGCAAAATTAGAGTTATGAAGTAGCAACGAAAATAGTTTTATGGTTTGGGGGGGGCGGGTCACAACAATATGAAGAACTGTATGAAAGGGTTGCAGCTTTAGGACAGTTGAGAACCACTGGTCTAAGGGAGCGCTTTTTCTCCCCGTTGGCTTAGGTTAGAAGACCTCTTTCTTTTTTATTTTGTTTTGTTTTGTTTTGTTTTTTTTGGGGGGGGGGCATCACTGCCCTCAGGTGGTGGGAGTAGGAGGCCCAGCCTTTGCTCCGTGGAGCTGGAATCGAACCTCCATCCCAGTGGGCCGCAGTCCTGCGCACAACCACTACGCCACCGGGACTGAGCCCCTAGAAGGCCTCTTTCTCTGGGAGTTTCTGCTAAGGGCAATCTTGGCTGGCTTATCTCTTCCCCCATCTTTCCCTATCTCTGCTCTGCTGGCTTGTTTAAGCTCATTTTTATCCGCAGAGAGATTGATTTAAGATATAGTCTACAAATATCCTGCCCCATTGACATCATAAAGATAACCCTTTCTCTAGAGGTGGTGATAATCTCAGGCACAGAGGTTAAGACCTACAACACGTATTTTGCAGGGACATGATCATTCAATCCATGACAGTGTTTGTGGCTGGACTTGAGCCTCCAACCTTCCCATCAGCAGCTAGTCAAGCATGAGATGCAAGTCTTTGCAGCACGGAGAAACTATAAAGAGTAAAGTGGACAACATAATCCACGTGATCAGTAGATCAGAATCTACTTTCTGGGTATTGCAGCAATGGTCAGTCATGATACATGCCACTTACTTCCTGTTGGGGAGTTTCCATAGGCAAGTTGAGGGGCTTTCATTTGATCCTCTTCATACCTCAGTGAGATGAGGATATCCTGATTCCATTGATGAAAGGGCCCAAAGAGGGTCATGAAAACTAAGATCTTCGGCTAATAAGTTATGGACATCATCTTGCAACCTGTGTCTCTTTGACCCCAGAACCTCCAGACCACAGAGCGATCATGTTATCCATCAATTGTCTTGGAGCTTGAAGTGAAGCGTCCCCTGACCTTCTCATCTTTCTGAAATCCGGCTTGAGAAGTTGGCTTCTCCCACACTGGGACCCAGCCATCCTGGGATCATGAGAAAGGCAACTAAACCAAGAATCAAATTCACTGCCTTTGAGTCAATTATGACTCGTGGAGACCCTGCATGACAGGGTAGACCTGTCCCTGTGGGTTTCTGAGACTGTAACTCTCTACAGGCATAGAACGCCTCATCTTGCTTTCACAGAGCACCTGGTGTTTTCAAACTGTGGACCTTGAGGGGTACAGCCCGGTGTGTGGCAAAAGCTAAATGTCCATTGCAGGTGAGAAAATCCCTCAAAACAGGCAAACGAAAAATCTGTAAGAGGGCCAACGACATTCTATTGTATTTAATTTATGACAACCCATACTCTTTCTGCATGCAAATTCACATCAATTTAAAAGAAAAAAAGCTAGTTGTCATTGAGTCAATTCCAACTTGTGGCTATGAGTTGTGTGTTAGGATCCAACACATCCTAGGGGAGTTCCAGTGCCTGGTTTTTCAGAAGCAAACCACCAGGTTTTCCTTTTAGGCACTTCTGAGTGGACTTCACCCTCCAGTCTTTCAGGCTAGTGGCCAACGGTAGTGGCGATCATTTGATCCGTGTAGCAAAACTGCCTCTGCTTGCCCGAGCTTCCCCATCACAGCCAAATCAACAGATCATTTTCTGACAAACTGAACTCAACTAAAAAAGATAAGGTCATCGTATGTAGAATTGCATATACAATTATTTATTAGACCAAATACTCAGTAAAAGTTAACCCTGGTGAGAGAAATGGGCTGCTTCCCTACTGAATTCTTTTCACCTCTTGGTTACAATGGTTCTGAAAGTTTAACACGTTTTTCTATTATGTTAACAGGTTGTACACTAAACAGGTGGACCTGCAGTGTCTTGAATGTACTTTAAATTTTTTGCTTTCACAGCCTCACAAGACTCCTGCATTCTTTAGCTTTGCCTGTAGTGAGAATCAGCCCCATTACTTTTAAGGTTTAATATGTTTCACATGTTGGGTAGTGAAATGGTGTTTGGTTAATTCTAACCTTTAATTACTAGCCTCTGGATTGGTGTATACCAGACCCGGGGATGTTATGAGTGTGAACTGAAAGCGATGTGTGTGACTCCATCACAGATCAAAACAAACCCCGGGTGCCCTGACAACATTAAACCCCCGCTGAGACCTGACCAGGATATGGTTTTCAGTTGTAAAAGACATTGTAATTCACAAGTCTTTGCCAGATGGTGAACTCCAGGCCCTCACTTCCTGGTATCTACGATGAGGAAGTAGTCATGGGTAGTTCACCAAAATCGGCTTTGTTTGGGTTTTCAATGATCTGAAAAAGAGATGTTTGTTTAAAATCTTTAGAGCAGACAAATGGACACCTCTTGCTTTTTGAACTTTTTGAATCATTAAACATTCTTTGGGATATACTACTTGAAGCATGTAAATAATACTTTTTCAATTTAGAAAGCAGCTTCCAATTCTCAAGACAATAAAAGCCCGCTTCATCATCTATCTTTATGTATGTATGTATATATGTATGTATCTATCATCTATTTATCTATGATACTCACAAGAAAACCCAAAGCAAAAACATCTCTGGACCTAACTCCACTGGAAAGAAAACACAGGCTTGGAAACTGGTGTTTGTTTCAAGGAGGTGCAAATTCATTCGTAAGAATGTTCTTTTCTCAAACCTATACTATACTAGGTTGGCTAAGAAAAAAAAGAGTTGATATTTTTCCCCCTAGTGTGATTGGCGGTGGCCTCTGAAGTGTTGAGCGGTATGAGAGAGAGAGAGAGAGAGAGAGAGAGAGAGATCAAAGTCCAATGTGCATGGCTGCTTTACCAGTGTTCCTGTGGCTGCACCAAGACTGGCAGTGTCTATGGCGAAGTCCAGGCCGTGAAGGCACTTTTCAGATTCTTTCATTCCAAATCAACAACAGCACAAATAAGATCTTCGTTCTAGCAACTGCATGTGCGACTCTCTGTGACCCAAGGAGGATGATGTACTGAGCTGCTAACTGCCAGTCAGCAGTTCAAAACCACCAGCTGCTCCACAGCAAAACAATAAAGCTGTCCGCTTCTGTGAAGAATGAACGTCTCAGAAAACCAATGGGGGCAGTTTTACTCGGTCCAATAGGGTGCGACTGTGAATAGGGACCAGGCACGCCTTTGCTTTTCTTCGTCCACACCCTGGACGGGCAGGGACTTGGTGAGGAAAAAGGGCTGCTTCCCTTGTATGTCCTTTTCATCTCTTGACTTTAGTAATCCTTGCTGTTTGATGACGTTATCAAAGACATACACTTGGTACCTTATATCTCTCCTGTCCGTTCTCAAGTGATTGGGTTTGTGAATATTTTCCTTGTAAGACTATTGATTGTACCCTGTATTTCAATATACTTTCAGTATCATTTCATAGGAAAATATAATACAGATGGGGAGGCGTGGGAGTAGTTTTCACCTTGCAGGCAAATCATATTTTATCTGGCCACAACTATTAAAATTCATTCTCGAGAGACAGTTGTTAACAAAAACTTTTATTTCAATGGGTTTGTACTCTAGTTAAGGTCAATGTTAAATGCCATTTGCTTTACAAGGTAAATTATTATGTTATTTTCTCCACCCCCACGTTCCCTCCAGAAAAGGGCTAACTACCTAAAGCAACTCCATGTTATTCTGATTATATCCATACCTTGACACTGAGTTCCCTGTCGGCTCATTTGAAAGATACCATTATGCGTCCCTCCTTTTAGAAGCCCCTGATTGCCTCTCCTGGACGAAAGAGAAACATCTTAAAATGTGAGAGAAGGAAGTTCTTTGAAAGGAATTCCCTTCTCCCTTCACACATCTTGAACTTGTGAGGAAGAAAATAAGCACATATTTGAGAAAGAGTGCTTTCTTTCATCAGCTCCAGGAGCAATATGAGTGTGTGTGTGTGTGTGTGTGTGTGCACATAGATGAACACAAGAAGATCAATATATTTAACTGGCTTTTAGAATCTCCAGTGCTAATTTGTCTGTGTGAACTAAGCAATAAAACCACACAGGCAAACCTGAACGGGGCTCTGAGGTTGGAGGATAATTTGAACCTTCTTTGGAATTTTTCCTTCTGCCTTGTTTTCCTCTCCAGATGTAAACCACAGAAGCGGAATGTGTTGCTCTCCGTGCCGTATATAAATTGTTGTTGGCACTGACTTTTTGAATATTATCCTGTAAACATCCTCCAGAGGGCTAAGTTTTTACTCTTTCCATCTTTAATTTCAACTTCAAGAACTGACAAGATTCAAGGATCCCTTGATTTTTTTTGCCCCCCTTTGGAGTAGTAATTGACAATTCATCTTGGACACTTTTCCCTTTGCTCCCCAGATTAAAACAGATAAGCCACTGTTTTTTGCCTCCCATGAAAAAGATATACAATCATTTATTATTTTTAAAAGTCTCCAATTCGTGAAAGGTTATTAAACAGATGAACTAACAAATTTGTATCTTACATTTAGTGAAACTTTAGCATCTCATGAAGATTTATACTCACTGCCATTGAGTTGATGTCAATTCATGGAGATTCTAGAGGACAGAGTGGAACTGCCATTGTGAGTCTTGTAGATTGTAACTCTTGAATGGAGTAGAAAGCTCTATCTTTCTTCTTCAGGGCAGCTGGTGTTTTCGAACTACTGACCTTGCAGTCAGCAGTCCAACATGTAACCACTACACTACATACACTGATAATTTTGGTGAGGGGGGGGGCATTCTTATCAGATTTGTTAAAAGTTTTGTATCCTGAGCTTTTGTATAAAAAAATGGACATTTGATCAGTGCTTTAATCATACATGCCATTTTATAAGTACTGAAAGGCAGAGCAGAACCTCCTCCCTCCTTCCTTGTTAAATTAGACTGCCAACATCAGGTAGTGATTACAATCTTTAAGAGAAAGATGAGGTTCCCTGCTCCTTTAAAAATCTACAATCTTGGGTGAGCCCTGATGGCATAGTGGTTGTGTGCGGAACTGCAGCCCACTGGGCTAACAGTTCAAATCTAGCAGCAGCTTTCCAGGAGCAAGACTGGGCTTCCTACTCCCACCAGGGCAGTGATGCCACACACATACACAAAACCAAAAACACAAAATGTATAATCTCAGAAACTTAGGGAGGTGTTCTACTCTGTCTTATAGAATCTCTGTGTGTCAGAATCAACTCAATGGCAGTGGGTTTGGTTTGGGGCTTTTACTTGTTGAGGGCAAGTATTTGGGCCCATTGATTCTCTTTCTACCTCTTCGATATAGTCAATGGTGTAGTAATAATAACAGAGGACTCAGTTCCCAGTCTTCACTTGCCTCATACTAGCTGGGCAGCTATAGGGAAAGCTTCTAATTTCTTTGTGTCTCAGTTTACACACCTCTAAAATAGAGGGTTTCACTGTTACCAATATCGTGTCGTGCTTTCCAACCTAGAAGCCTCATCTTTTTTCACTCTATTGGACTTCTGTCTGTCATCTGCAAGGTGGTCATTGGCTAATTTGGGCAGTAGTCTGTTAGGTCTTTCTTCTGAGTCTTTCTGGGTCTGGACTCAGTGGACCCAACTGTACCTTGGGTCATGTGAGGCTGTAGGATAGATAATGCCTCCTTCTGTTACATGAGCACATACCGGTGTCAAGAATCAGAGCTGACTCCATGGCAACCACCACTAATAAAAATAAAACGGAGGAACTAATCACACACACCTCAGGGATTGTTAGCAGGGATGACAAGTGTGGGGTTTTTAATTTATTTTAGTTTTGTTGCTGAGACTATATACAGCAGGAGGTATAGACCAACACAACACTTTCTCAAGGGCAACTCAGTGAGCAGCATTGATTATATTCATGCAGTCGTTCTCACTCTCCCTTTGCTCCCCAGTTAACATGAACTCACTGCCCATTAAACTCACGGCCCCTCGACTCCTTCCTTCAAGTTGCTGGGGTCAATTTGATCTGCTATAGATGGTACTTCAAAGAGCATAATGCTAAGGGCAGGCATTCTTTACCAGTTGAAATAAACGGTTTGGTTTGAAGACTTCAGGGGGTTACAGATTAAAGGTGGTATCAGAGCAATAGTTTGGGGTTCATACAGCTTCCATGGCTCTAGAAAGTCTGGATTCGTATATGAAGGATGCCCCCCAAAAATCCGGAAAAAAGCTCCACTGTGAAAATTTGTTTCTTGCTCTGGAAAAATGCGGCAGAAATGGCGTGATGTTGAACACTGCATACAAGGGCAGCACAGTGGGAAAAACTTACGTGTGTGAGTGGTTTCCTTGTTTCAAAAGAGGTGAAATTCTGGATGTCTGTCAACTTCCCGAATAGATGAAAATACTGACAAAATTCATGCACTTGTGCTTGAATGGACCAGCGATGGGCCATTGAAGAGATGGAAAGTGATCTGGACCGTCTTGGAGTTCAGTTCAGGCAAAGTTTATGGAAGATTTGGGAATGAGAAGGATCACTTCAGAATCTGTGCCTCAGGTTCTGGCGGACCCGGAAAAAGAACATCAAGCAGAAGCGTTTTGAACTTTGGGAGGACAGCTCCAAAGCTGCCGAGACAGATTGCCCAAAGTCATTGTTGTTGACAGGACATGGTACTACCCTCACGAATATGAAAGCAAGCATCAATCAAGACAGTGGAAGATGCCATTGTCACTGCAAAGCCTCCTCAAGTGAAATCGAAGATCAAGACGATGCTCACTTATATTTTCCTATGAGGGGGCATAGTGCATTTAGAGTTTGTTCCACCAGGTCAGACTGTGAAGGGAGCTTTCTATGTAGAGGCTCTGAAAAGATTGTGTAACAGTCGGTGTGTGACAAAAAGGGTCTGATTTGTGGCAGATGGGGACTGGTTTTGTCACCACGACAATGCACCTGCTCATGCATCCATCTCGGTGCACAAGTTCTGGCAAAAAACAGCATGTCCCTCTTGCCCCACACACCTGACTCACTTTACTTCATTCTATGTGACTTCTTTTTGTTTCTGGAAACGACGAGAGACATAAAAGGACAGAGATTTGATGACATAGAAGAGTTGAAGAGAAAAAAAAAAAGAAGGTGCTATCAGCCATTCAAACAGATGAGTTTGAAAAATGTTTCCAAGTATGGAATTACAGATTTGACAAATGTATTAAGTGTAATGGAAAATATTTTGAAGGTGTTAAGGTTGTTTTGCTTAAAAAAATTAAATGCGGGCTAAGCCCCGGTGGCATAGTGGTTGTGCGCAGGACTGCGGTCCACTGGGATGGAGGTTCAATTCCAGCTCCATGGAGCAAAGGCTGGGCCTCCTACTCCCACCACCTGAGGGCAGTGATGCACCCCCCCCAAAAAAAAATTAAATGCATAGCTTTGGGTTTCTTTTAGGGGGTTAGCCCCCATGTTTATATATATTTGTGTTAGGCAGGGTTCTCTAGAGAAACAAAATCAGGATACTTAGGAATATATATGATATATATTTATCATAAATATACACACGATATATATATGTGTGTGTGTGTGTGTGTGTGTGTGTGTGTGATAGGTAGGCTTGTAGCGCCAACATGACCAAATAAGTAGGTTTGTTGTGACAACATGGCCAATGAACACATGTAAGATCAATTGAAGGGCAGAGATATAAATGGCTTGTCAATCCCCACCCTTTCTCTCTTGCTCTTGGATCTTCAGACCAGCCAGCTGCCTTGTTTGTCCTGTGCCTCAATTTCTAAGCTACACTACCCATGGGTAAAGTGACCAGAAGTCCTGCTTTTTAACAATTTAACAACATACTGTGGCATTTTAAAATTAAAATAAATATATTACAATACTATTTTTGCATTCTATGAAAATTTTTGTTGCTCCATATAGACTGAATTTTTAATCATGAACCTCCCACCCCCACCCCCTTCAGTGGTGTTCCGCTTAAAATCTGGTCATTTTACTGGGACACCTAATCTTTGAACTGTCTTGCTGTGAGTTGAGGTTCCTTCAAGCCCAGCTTCACCATGCTTCTGGAATATACATCTCTTGAGCTGGGGACTGTTGGACTCTGTCATCGGACTGACTGTTGGTGACCTGCTCTGCTGTTTGCTGCTTGTGGTTGGATAGGCTGAACTGCTCTACAGAGGACTACCTGGACACCCTCAAGACTCAAAGGACTGCCAGTGTACTAGCTGTCTCACGCAAGTGAGTGGCACTGAGTCATTTGTACTGCTTAATAGATTAGTTAGCTCTTTATTTCTTATGTTAGCTATCTTTCAATCTATATAAATAGGGAGAGAATTATTAGTGTCGTGGTTTTGTTTCTCTAGAGAACCCTATCTAACACAATATGTAATATAACAGCTAATTAGTCCACACAGCAGTACAGAGGGCTCAATTCAACTCAATTTGGGGGGAACAGTTGATATTTTGAAGGTCTTTCAACTAATACCAGCTGCCCGTTCCAGGTCAAGAAATCCATCAGTGGAGACTGCCCTTAGGCAAAACAAGCAGGGTGGGGCAGCAACAGCAGGAAGATGAGAACTTGAGGGATAGTAGAGGCCAGAAGCTCAGGGCATAGCAAAGTGGTCCCTATGGATTCTCGAGAAGCGTGGTGAAGCAGGTCTCACGGAACCTCAAGTTCCAGTGATGCACACACAGCAAGGCTACAGGGTCCACAGGTTGGCTTAGCCCACCACAGCACAGCACACGGGAGAGAAAGGACTGGTGCAGGCAGCAGAGCACCAGTCTGATCACCAGGGAGAAAGGGGAGGAGGGCTGGCCTTGGAAAGCCATTTATCTGGTCACCCTCTAATCAAGCTGTGACCTGGTTAAACCCCACATACATGTTCCTATGGAAGCTTCATTGGCAAAATAAACCTATCACAATATTATATACACATTTACATATACTATATATATGCATAAAAATTTTATAAACTGTATCGACCAAAAAGAGAAAGATGAGGCTTGCAATGCCTGTAAAAAATTTTAGTCTCAGAAAACCCCCTGGGGCAGTTCTCCTCTGTCCCATAGGATCACTATGAGTCAGACTTAACTCAATGGCAGGGAATTGGGGTTACTCTGTGCACTAGAGGAGCCCTGGTTGTGTAGTGGTTATGTGTTGGGCGGCTATGCACTTCAAGGTCAGCAGTTTGAAACCAGCAGCACTCCACTGGAGAGGGACTCGAGGCTTTCTACTTTCATAAACAATTACAGTCTCTAGAACCTGCAGGGGCAATTCTACCATGAAATCGACTTGATGGCAGTGAGTTTGGTTTGGTGTGGTATGGTTTGGTAGCTCAGTGGTTGAAGAGCTCCGCTGATAAATTTTGTTTTTTAACCACAGTTAGGCCTCTGCAATAATTAGCTTTCCTATTACCTAAGACAATGAGGAAATAATGGCTCAGAGACAACTAGAGCAAGGGCAGTAACATAAACCCTCCAGCAACAGAAGAGAAGAAACCATAAAGATTAGAGAAAAAATAAGCAAATTAGAAAACAGAAAAGCAATAGAAAAAGTCAACAATACAAGAAGTTGGTGTTTTGAAAAAATTTTTAAAAACCAACAAACTGCTGGCAAACTTAACAAAGGAAAAGAAAATGAAGATGTAAAGACCTAGACTTAGAGATGAAAGGTGGACATCATAACAGATCTAAGTTAAATAAAAAGGATAAAGCACAGTACTATGAAAGACTGTATGCCATGAAGTTTGATAATGTAGAAAAAATGAAAAAATACCTAGAAATGAACCATCTGTCAAAATTAACAAAGATGGACATAGAAAACCTGAACACACCACAACAAAAGAAGAAATAGAGAAGATCATCAAGAAACTTTCAACCAAGAAACACCCAGGACCAGATGGCTTCAAAGGGGAATTCTACCAAGTAGTCGGGCAAGAGGTGACATCAATTGTATACAGACTATTCCAGAATACAGCAATGTATAGCAAACTCCTAAACCCATTCCTTGAAGCAAGCGTAAGCTGATACTAAAACCAGGCAAAGACTTCTTGTGTTAGGGTAGACTAGAGAAACAAATTCATTGACACTCATATGTGTCTAAGAGAGAGATTTATTTAAAGAGCCATTGTCCACTAAGAAACCATCCCAATCCAGTCCAGTCCAAGTCCATATGTCCGATCCCAATCTATAATGTTCTCTTCAGAGTCACGAGCATGTGAAATGATGCTGAATTTAGGATGATCACAGACCAGTGAGTGGAAAGTCTGGCTCCAGTGGTGGTGTAATCATCTCAGCACTTGCAGGGATCTCTTATGTGGCTTCTCCAGCTTCAGAGGTCTGGTTGCATCAGGGTAGGTCCATGTGGCTTCTCTAGTTCAGGGCACCAGCATAGTTCCATGTGTCTTGTCAGCTGCAATGTCCCCCAAAGGGGAAGAGAGAGAGAGAGAGAGAGAGAGAGAGAGAGAGAGAGAGAGAGAGAGATAGGAAATACTGCATTTTCCAGAAATCTCAGAAGGCCACACATACACAGAGGCTTCTTTGGCTATATGACCTGATTGACCCTTCACTCTTAATCCTTTCAAATCTCAAATTGATACCATATTATGTAACTACCACACCCAACAAAGACAAGAAACTGCAAACCAATATTCCTTATGAACTTATATGCAAAAATTTTCATCAAAATTCTGGCCAACAGGATATAACTTATCAAAAAATAAAAGATTCATCAGGACTAAGAGAGATTTATAAACAAGACAAAGAGAAAAACCACCTGATCATAACAATAGGAGCAGGAAAAGCATTTAACAATATCCCACATCCATTCCTAATGAAAACATTCAATAAGAAAGGAATATAAAGGGAACTCCTCAACATAATGAAAGTTGTGAAAATCAATGACTGACAGCTAATATCACACTCAATGGAGAAAAACTGGAAACATTTTACCTGACAAAAGGATCTCAGCCAGAGCGCCCCTCTTTCCACTCTTATTCAACATTGTGCTGGAAGTCTCAGCCAGAACCATTTGACAACAGAAAGAAATCAAGAGAATACAATTGGGCAAAGAAGTGAATTCTTGCTTGTTTCAAACCTTAAATTGTGGACAAGTTTGCAGCAGGCTATGGTTAACAAAATCCATTTCCAGAATCCCCACATAGATTAAGCCCCTGGTGACTTTCCTTAACCATTGTCTTGGGATGTGAAAAGTCCTGCTCTCAGGAAGAGTGTTGTAAAGTCGATGATGGCAGATATAAAAACTCAATGCCATCAAGTCCAGGCCAACTCATCGCATCTTAGGACAGGGTAGAACTGTCCCTGCAAGATAGAGCTTTCTCCCAAGGAAAAGAAGGTGGTTTTAAACTGCTGATAGTTTCAGCCCAGTGTGGAGGAGCCACTATGCCACTCGGGCTCCTATGGTGAAGTCAAAACATAAGGCCATATCATTTGATCTCCCTTTTGACCCACTGTCAAGTTTCAGTTTTTAATATTTTCTGCTTTCTTTTCTTTTCTTTTTTATTATTTTTTTTTTGGGGGGGGATCACTGTCCTCTGGTGGTGAGAGTAGGAAGCCCAGCCTTTGCTCCCGTGGAGCCGCTGGAATTGAACCGCCGTCCCAGTGGGCTGCAGTCCCGCGCACAACCACTTCGCCACTGGGACTCAGTCCTCTGCTTTCTTTCTGAGTGAGTTTTTTTCTCTGTTTGGCCTAGGCATTGTGGTTGGTTTTGTTGTGGTGTTCGCGGTGAGCTTCCTGTTTGTGTTTTGTAAGATTTCCTGTGTACGAAATCCAGAATAGGTAAAGCTATAGAGACAGTAGATGAACATAAAAACTGAGGGACGTGGCACACAAGACGGGGGCCGGGGTTGGGGCGTTAACAACAATGAGTATGAGAAGCAAACGTTTTGAAACTGATTGTGTTGATTGCACAACTCTTCTTAAAGTGATTGAATGATTAAATTGTATGATGTGGGGAATGCATGCCAATAAAATGACTTAACAATTAAAAAGAAATATTCATGATTTTTAAAAGAGAGACAAGTCTTTGGGATTAGAAGTTCCTGAGTACGAAGCCTGGCACTTTATCTTACTAGGTTTAACTAACTTTGAAAATTAAAACAAAAGCAAGAAAAAACGTCTTGGGCCTCAGATTGCTCAAGCACATGTCAGCTTTGTAAAAATAGTTCATAGAAAAATTATCTACATATATACCCATTCATTGTTCCACCACAAAAATTCAAAGATATACTTTCTTTCTTCGAGAACTTTAGCCTATGAGGTGTTTAGCCACATCTCAATCATCTTTGCATAGTATTTTTTCTTGAAAATGGTATCAAAACACAAGATTGTTTGTTATTGGGCCATACCTTTCTTCTCAAGAAATTCAGTAATCCATAGTCACCCATGCACCAATTTTGGACACTAATTAAAAATGGTTTCACCTCCTAAGTCCTATAAACGAATATTTTGACAGTGCTGATTATTTTCCTTAAAATCGCTAACTCAGTTTTCTATGTAGCAGAACGAATTCAAAAATCAACTGCACAGAGCATCACCAGATCTTCTGACCTCCTCCATATCAACTTTTGTCGTCATAAGAAGTAGTATGAATAACCAAAAGAATGCACCCTCACAACCAGTTGTGAGAGCATACATACAAACAGTGACCTGGACAAATGGCAAACAGAAAGGACGGGGACAGTGGAGGGGCAGTGATGACTCTTTTTTGGGGGGGTATCACTGCCCCCTGGTGGGAGTGGGAGGCCCCTGCTATGACTCTCAAGGAAAAAAAAATCACACCCTGGCATTTTGACTAAACCTTTTTGATTGAGAAAACTCATTCATGAGACTAGGAGAGATCATGACATTCAAATACTAATGTCTTCCTGTTGTTTGTCAGATTTTATCCGTGCATTTTTTTTTTCATATGTTTTAGAAGTCAGAGGAAAAAGGGACGAGTGAGGTATCTCAGAAACTGCAGGTCAGGGGAGAGGTTGGCAGCTGATTTCAGTAAGTGAAGCAGTCTGGCATCTAATTCAGTGGCTTGTGCAAACCCCCCTTCAGACACTGCTCTTCAGACACTTCAGACACTGCTCCACCCCACAGCATTCTGAGGAGGTTTTCTCAGGATCTGGAGAAGCCCAGGAGACTCCCAAATCATGCCGATATGTCTTCTGCAAGGGTCTCTGGAAAAGTCCTCAGCCTCCCCACACCCTGGGGACCTTCTGCTCTTGTTTCAGAGCAGCTCAAACATTGATTACTTCCTCTCTAAAGTCGTCTTCGGTCACCTGCCCCACCCCCACCCTGTCTCCACATAGTAGTGAAGCTGCTCCCTGGGCACGAGGGTCTAGGCTATGGATGTCAACTGGTACTCAACTACCTGCTGTGCCGGCAGAGTGTATATGCTTCTCTTCTACCAAACCCGCTGGAAAGGGCTCGCCTTTGATGCCTTGCTAGATACACTGCACACAGATTAGATGCTAATATTCCCTTAACTTTTTGTATATAGATGACGCAGTGATTATGTTTTGGTCTGCTAACTGTTCTGTCAGCATTTCAAAAGTAGCAGCCGATCCAGGGGAGAAAGAAAGGGCTTTCTACTTGAGGAAAACGTACCAGCATGGGGCAGAGAATTAACAGAAAGGACTGCAGGGCTGGCCCCAACCCCAGCTATGTTGACCCTCTCCCCAGAAAAATGCATTACAGAGGACAGCACTGAAGATCTAGGTCAGGAGAGTGGCCTATTTGCCCAGACAACAAGGAAGCAAATTAAGAGGAATAAAGAGACAGAGAGACAGGGACTTGCATCCTGGCTCACCAAGCCTTAAAGATGATATTCCTGCTCAGAGCAGCAGGTCCTACCACAGACACGACATCCCCTTCCTGACCCCACAGCACCATGGGGGACAACACTGGAGATACAGCATGAGAATTGTGCACAGTCTGGCCCCCTCACCCCCACTGTGGTGAAGCACAAAGGGACTGCAACAAAACAGCAAAGGGAACAAAGCAAAGAAGTACCTGAAGACTCCTAAAAATAGACTTCTGATTCAGGGGGCAGGGTTGGTACCTCATCAGACCCTATCAGAGCAACAGTCATAAGGGTCAGCAGACAGACCTGGATCTATTTATAGGATCCCCCCCCCCCCCAATTTCTGTCTATACAAGATAGGCAGGATTGCTTACAATCAGAGGAAAAAACAACAGGACCAACACAAAAGGACAGATGGTTGGTGGGGGGGGGGAGGGATAACAAAGGAAGAGGAAGAGGTGGGGGATGGGAGCAATGAGCCCATAAACCCAGGGACAGGGAACAACAAGGTATCTAAAATAAATGGCGAGGAGGAGGGGAGGGTAGAATGCCTGGTGGGGGGTGATCAAGTGTAATGTAGCTAAGAGGAATTACTGAGAGTTGAATGAAGGCCGAACATGATAGTGGGACAGGAGGCAAGTCAAAACGAAATAAAGGAAAAAGCTAGGAGGCAAAAGACATACAGAGAGGTCTAAATATAGGTATATATGTGTAAATATATGATATATAATGACAGGGATAAATATGTATATGTTAAGTATCAAGATAGTAGATGGACATTGGGCATCTACATAAGTCCTCCCTCAATGCAAGAACATTTTCTTCTAATAATTTGGCATTTTGTGATGCTCACTTTTCCAACATGATTGCTAAAGACGAAATGGGTGCATAAGCAAATGTGGTGAAGAGAGTTGATGGAGAGATATAGTACCTGGGGTCTTAAAGACTTGAAGTTAAACAAGTGGCCATCTAGCAGGGGAGCAACAAAACCCACATGAAGGAAGCATACCAGCTTAGGTGATCACAATCTACAGGATCAGGTATCAGGCATTACAAGACCAAAATAAACAATCACATCGATGTGAAGGAGGGGGATCAGAGTGGAGATACAAAGTCCATCTGTAGACAATTAGACATCCCCTCACAGAAGGGTCACAAGGAAGGGATGAACCAGTCAGGGTCCAGTATAGCGCCAATGAAATACACAACATTCCTCTAGTTCTTTAATGCTTCCTCCCCCAACTATTGTGATCCCAGATCTACCTTACAAACTATCTAGATTGGAGCATGTACACTGGTACAGATAAGAGTTGTTGACACACAGAATCCAGGACAGATAAGCCGCTCAGGATCAATAATAGAAGTAGTGATACCATGAGGTAGAGGGAAAGTGGGGAGAGAAGATGGTAAAAGGGGGACCCAGTCACAATGGTTGACATATCTTCCTTCCCCCAAGGGGAACAAACACCAGAAACATGGGTGAAGGGAGACAGTGGTCAGTGCAAGATATGAAAATAATAATAATCTATAATTTATCAAGGGTTCATGAGGGTGGGAGTGAGGGAAGAAAGATGAGCTGATACCAAGAGCTCAAGTAGAAAGAAAATGTTTTGAAAATGATAATGGCAACATATGTACAAATTTCCTTAACACAATGGATGTATGGATTGTTATAAGAACTGTTAGATCCCCCAATAAAATAAAATAAAATAAGAAAAAAGAAAGGGTTTTCTACTCCCATGAAGAGTTGAAGAGGACTAAGGCACACCCTACCTAAGTCATGGTATTTTCAATTGCCTCATAGGCATGTGAAAGATGGACATGAACGAAGGAAGACCGAAGAGGAACCCATGCATCTGACCGATAGTTTGGGGCAGAGTGTTGAAAGTGCCATGGACTGCTAAAAGGCCTGGGTGTGTCTGAGAAGAGGTATAACTAGAACGCACCTGAGAGGCAAAGATGGCAAGACTTTGGCTTATATACATGTTGCCAGGAGAAACCAGTCTAGTAGAAGGCCATCATGTCTGGTAAATTAAAGAGACCCTAAGGAGGCAAAGGCCGGCCAGGAGATGGATGGACCCTGGCTGCAGCAATGGGTCCAAGAATAGAAACCAGTGTGAGGCCGGCGTGGGACGGGGCAGTGTTTCCTTCTGCTGTACACAGGGTCACTTGGCGCCAGAACCGCCTGGACAGTACCTAACAACCACAGCTAACGGGGACAGCCTTGGAAATTCTCAGCAACAGCTCTGCCCTGTCCTAGAGCGCCCCTGGGAGCTGGCCTGGACTCACGGGCAGTGAGTTTGGCTTTGGTTTATAGCTATCTAACTTATATTTAAAATTTTAAATAAAATCTAAATGACATGGGATATAATATGATGTACATTCACCATTATGTATTTTACATATCATGTATTTTAAATTATAGATCATTTCAACTGATGATAGATATAGAACATATTTTTTTATTTTAATTTCAGACTAGTATTAGGTGCCCTCTTTCCTGAAACCTAAAATTTAAATTTTTTGAGACAGGGGAGAAAATTGTAAACTTTCATCTCCCAACAAGTAGGCACTGTGCTTGCTGTTCTCATTAGTGTTCAGTAAACTCCTGAGTAGGAAGCCCTGTTGGGACAGTGAGGTATGTTTGGACAACTCTCTCAAAGTCTGGCTGTTTGAACTCTCCAGCCACTCCTCGGGAAAGAAATGAGGCCGTCTGCTTCTTTAAAAAAAAAATTGCTTAATTCAGGGCATGGATAACTCTTATCACAATCAACCCATCCATCCCTTGTGTCAAGCACATTTGTACATTTGTTGCCATCAGCATTCTGAGAGCGTTCTCTTTCTACTTGAGCCCAGGGTATCGGCTCTTCATTTTCCCCTCCAGTCTGCTTCTAAAGGTTTAAAGTCTTGGACACTCGAGGGAGTCCTTCATCTTTGATCTGTGGGGTTGTAAGTTGGACTGTCTTTGATGGCAGTGAATTTGGTTTGGGATGTGGAAACTCCTAATTTGTGTCACACACACACACACACACACACACACACACACACCAGCTTGAGCATCATTGGGAAGCTTGGTGCTATTTTTGGTTAGGCCATGAGTGAAAGGACATTAACTTTCAATTAAATGTCATCAACATATAATTAATTGGTGGATAAGAAAGTAAGTATCTGCGAAATGATTTAGGATCCCCCTGAATTCCTGGCAGCCCCGTGACCACAGCTGGAGAAGCGTACCTTCAGGAGTGTTTTCCCGATACAGAGCTTTAATTCATTTTTATTTTTTAAATGTCAGGAATCTTATAGCAGCTACTGTGTTCACAAGCTGCTGTGCTGTGCGTGTGCCCTCATTGCAGGCAGGGTTTCAGCTGGGAGACTGTCTCCAGACAGCCTGTTTTCTCTATTTGTGTGAGGAAGTCAGGAAGAGCCCAGGCAGGAATTTCTTCTGTGCAGGACGCCCTTCCTCTGGGGCCCCTGGGAAGCCATTTGAACTCTCTTCCTCTGTTCCTCCAGCTGTCAAATGGAAACAATCGTGACTGATAATATATTTCACAAGGTAACTGTGAGGATTAAGTAGTCAGTGTTCCAAGGTGGTAAATCCAGCATATGAAAGATTCTCAGAATATGAAAACTCTGTGATATATATATATATAATATATATATATAAAGTATTTCTGTTTCCTGGGGTTCCCAAATCCTCTAAGCTCATTTAAATACCCACATAGAGGGGTTTTCTTTTATGCTGACAACTCCATTTTGTGACAAAGAAACTCTTAGAGACAATAGCATTTAGCATGAGGATGAATTTTTGACTTTTTTTTTTTTTTTTTTACTATTGAGGTCCAGGTATGTATATATCCAACACAACACATGCCACCTTCAGTTTTTATGTGTACAACTGAGTGACATTCATTATGTTCATCATATCGTGTCACCACTATGTATTTCCAAATTTCCCATCAGCTATCACCTGACGGATTGTTATCCATCCAGCTGAACTCTGACTGTGAAAAGGTCACAACCTTGCTTTGCTTCTCTGTTTTCCTTCTGGTCCAAGAACAGAGTATTGGTGTCCGGTTCTTATAGAAAAGGGAGAATCAAAGAGATACCATCACAGTGTCAAATGTTTTTAAATGAGGAGGAACACACCCAAGAAGAACTACTGCTTTACAGATGGGAAAACTGAGTCCCACAGAGTCCCTAACTCGTGTGACAACTGAGCATCAGAGACAACACCATATGCCCAGTTAGCCTACTCTTGGTGTTTCCAAAGGAAACAGGAAAGTAAAATGTTTTCTCACTGTGGACACACCCTTGCCATCTTCAGGTCAGTCAAGTTTCTTTGTTGCCTTAGCCCTTGTCTCATTCTAAGGGCAGCCTCTCTTTGCCTCTAGGATAGAAGAGTTGCTGGTGAGAGCTTGCTGCCAAGGGAAAGAGCCTTGTTAGAGTGGCCAATTGAAGACTTATTGCTGGCCACAGAGAACACAGTTATGGCTTGTCGAAATCAAAGTCTTGAGAGGAGGCCAGAAAGGCAAAGAAATGTTGTTAAATCCCAAGTCCTGTATGATGCCGAGTAAGTAAAGGGAAAATATAGGGTGTAAATTGAGTTGTAATTCCAGTCCAGCCAATGCAGTCAGTTGTGATGGCCAAACAGCAGATGCATAAAGGCTTAAGGACTTCAAGTGTTACAGACTCTGGCTGCTACCCAAACACCCTTGCAGCTGAAATAAAAGAGTCTTGTATTCTTGCAGAGACAAAGCCTTTAAAACAAAGCAGCAGACTTTCTTGACTAAAAGGGTTTGTAATAAGTATATTGCTAGTAATCTTAAACCCGCTCCGCAGAGAGCAGTCGGGCTTGGGAATCAAACAGGTCTTGCAGAATGATGGATTTTGCATAATGCCTAACATATTGTTGGCACTCACTGGGCTCATTATTATTCCCATGACTATTAGTTATGCAGCACAATGGTCTATGGACACAGGACTCCTGAGGGGAGGAGGGGGAGAGCAACTGGCATGTTTCCTTCAAGTCTTCCCTGCTGGTTCCATCGCGTTGGGTTTGCGGCGAGAGAAGGCAGCAGAGGGAAAACGTTAATAATAACAGCTGACAGTGTTGGATGACTTGCTCAGTACTCCATGCCTGTGCGACGCATACTGGTCTATGCTTTATCTCATTTTGCCAACACAATGATTCTATCAGATTGATGGTTTAAGAAGAGATCACAAGAGGTTGAGAGGGGTGCAAGATAGTGTGGTCATTAAGAGCATATGTTCTGGAGCCAGACCGTCTGCCTTCGAATCCCGGGTCATCTACTTCCTAGCAGGCGGGACGTTGGGCAACTGACGCTATTCAAAACCCAAACCCAACAGTTCACAGGGAGTCAGTTCTGACTCATGGCCCCCCCTCATGGTGTGTCCGAGTACAGCTGTGTGCCCTTTGGGTTTTCAAGGGTGGGCTCCCCTAAATAGATCACCAGCCCTTTCCTCTGAAGGGCCTCTGGGGTGGGGGTGGGGGGACTTCAAGCCCCAGCCTCTCAGTTGGAAGTCGAGGGCATTCACCATTTGCACCATCTAGGGACTCCCTCATCTTGTGTGTTGGTGTAAGAAAGAGCCTACCACCCCGTTGGGGGTTAAATGAATAGGCACAGAGCACCGAGATGGTCCTGTACCGAGTGCAGCACACAGTGGGGACTCAGTACATTCAGTTCCTGGATTTTCTTATTGCCTAACACTATCTGCACAGCTACGTATAAACAGTGAGGTGGCAGACTTGAGAGTGGAACTCCGATCTCTTTGGGGCTAACGTCGTTTCCCTTCCTCTCACTGCATGATCTCTACTCCGATAAGACGAAGCCAGGAACAGCAGAAGCCGTTTCCAGCTACCCAGCCGCAAGGAAGCGCCATCTGGAGAATCCTTTCCACACTCTGCCGACTTTTACCAACGACAACTGTATTTGTTTTGCGTGGATCATCTCCAGTCGCTACCACTGAGAGCCCCAAGTAAGAGCAAGACAACTGCCCGTGTCTGATTCTACACAGCCTCCTTCGTGCACAGCACCTCCCTCCTCCCGAGCCCTGCCTGTCCATGGCACCGCATGGGTCTTCACAACAGGAGAAAAGAAGGACGGCCTTCTGGCCCTCATAACCGGAGAGCAGAAACTTCAGAGGGGAAACCATCCATTCTGCTCAGTGTGAGAAAGGCCTGGTTGTTTGGGCATCGAAAGGGCACCCACTGCCTGGTGTGACTTCCTTGACATGACCCCACGGACTTGCCTTCCCGTTTTTGAGGAAACTCAAGGGAAAGCTCTCACCAGGGGCTTCCCAGGCTGCCCTGCATGCGTGCGCACCTGCACAGGAACGGAGGGTGCACTCCATCCCCCAGGGCCTGCCGAGAGCCCTGGCGGCATACTGATTATACAATGAGCCGCAACCTGCAAGCTCGGCAGTTCGAAACCACCAGTTGGCTGCTCCTCAGAGAAAGATGGGGCTTTCCACTCCTGACGAGAGTTTCCGTCTCGGGAACCCTCAGGGCCAGTTCCATCCTGCCTTGCAGGATCGCCATGGCTCAGAACTGACTCAGTGACAGTGAGGGTGGGGTTTGGGGCTTTAGAACGGCAGTGAAACTCTGAGCTCTGGTGGTGCGGATGGTTAAGCACACCATCAACAAATGAAAGTTTGGCTATTCAAAGCCACGTGAGGGCTGGGTGGCAGAAAGACCTGGTGACCCGTGCCTTAAAGGTTACAACTTCAAGACCCCTCTGGGCCAGTCACAGGGCACCCACTAGCCACCACATGGTCACAGTGGCTCGCTTGTCCTGGTGGCTCTCTCTTGGTCCGATTTCAGGTGGGGGGGAGGGGAAAGGGGGAGGACCCAGTTTCAAAAGCAGAGTGAATTATGAGGCTCGTGTTAACAAGGGAGGGGGATGAGGCCTTTACCGATCTCATACTTCTTAGAAATTATTTTCTTTTTTAATTGAGAATGAAATAATGTGTATGACAGTAACCCACTGCTGTCAAGTTGATCCCAGCTGGCAGTGACCTTGGGCCATGTGGGTGGGAGCGGGACTGAGCTCGGAAGTGTTTTCAGTGGTTCATTCGGAGGTGGGGGAGGGGGGAGGGAGTAGACAACTAGGTGCCTCCAGGTGAACTCCAACCCCTGGCGTCTGCTTAGCAGCCAAAGGCATATGCCTATAATCAGACGGTTGTCATTTTCCAACCTGGGCAGTTTGAATGGATTAGATCCTGCTGCCAGGTCCCAGTCAGCGTGTGAAAGGCATGGGTGTTTCGATGTCGAAAGGACGCAGGCCTGAGACCAGATGTTCTCTGTTTCTCCAAGAGAAACAGAGACAGGGCTCCATGGGAGTCTGCTAACATGACATCAGCAGAAAGGGGGAAAGCAGTTCGGGGGCCAGAGCCTCACGTTGGAAGCTGGAGGCCCACACTGTGTTTGTCCCCTTCGACCCGCGGGGCTAGAGACCCGGCAGACAGCTGTCACAGACTGGGTGGAAAAACTGGACTCCAGGGAACTTCGATCAAAGGACGGATGTCACCCTCAAGTCCAGGACCTTGACTTGTGCCAGTGAACCACAGAGAGGCCAAGAAGCTGAAGCACCATCTCTCGGGACGTGGGGTGGTGCAAACAGTGAAGCACGCGGCTGCTAACTGAAAGATCAGATGTTCAGGTCCACAGAAGAAAGGCCCATTCGTCTAATTCTGAAACAAAATATCAGACCTGGAGCACCCAGAGGAACTCAGTTTCACACACTCCCGAACCCGGAGCACCTGGAGTCAAAGTGGGTGGAAACACATTTGGCTTTGGTTTGGACCCACCTGGTCTCCTCCTGGTAGGTAGCGATCGCTCACTGGGCAAGGCTCAAGAACTGTGGGGGCTTTCCACGTCAGCAGGAGCCAGCCCACCTTCCACTCCTGCAGGAAGGCTGGGCGGAAGCATGTCTGTCCCCGCAGCTCCGGTGTAAGCATCCCTCGGCTCTGAACACACACGTGCACCAGCAAGTTCAGACCAGCATCGACAATCCGCTAGTCAAAATTCCTGCCTCAGACCCCATCTCCGAGGCTTCGGCTCACCACTCTCAGGACTCAAGAGAATAACAATAATTTTTATAAACTTTACAATGATTCAGAAATCTCTCAGAAATGTATATCTACTGTGAATTCTAGGGCTAATGCCCAAATAATCACTCTGGGGGGTCTGGTCTCCCCTTCTCTCATTTTCCTTAGCTCCGCTGGGACCAGGGAGATGTGTAGAAAGACATTTACATTGAAGTTGATACTTTGCAGGAGGTTGGATGACAGCGTTTTATCTGTTTGTTTGAGACAAGTGGAAACGAATACCTGAGTGAAACGAGAGTCATCTTTGCATGTTTTCTCATGCGTGCTGTTTTCACTGCCAGCCTTGCTGGAGGGGGTGGGGTGGGGATGGGGGGGGGGCGGGAAATCTCCGATTTGGGGGCAACACAGAAAGATTTCCTTGTTGGCAAGTAAGTTATTTCCCGACAGGTTTTTTTCCCCTTCCTTCCAGAAGTGTGAAGAGTCTCTTCATTTGCGGTGGGGCTAAAAACACGTCTGTCTGTTTCCCCAAGAAGCTCACTAAAGCCTGTTATCTGCTGGAGAATCAAAACTCATCTTGCTGAAATTGCTTCCAGAAAATGTTTTGTTTCCTATCAGAGAGCCACACAGGAGATATACTTGAACTCATTAGCTTCTCACCCCCCCACCCCCCACCGTATACCCGCCCTGGATCTTTTCAGTACCCGTCTCTGCTTTCCATGTTGGTGATTCCCACACGGAGAGAGAATGTTTTAAAACGGGGTTTTCTTATCAATGGGTAATATATCATGTAGCCCATTTAGCCATGAAAACAATGCCGCTAGTCAAAGTTTCTCTTTGTTCCAGATTTTTCACGTTAACATGGTCTGTGCAGTAAAATCGCTGCCAGGGAAGGGAGTGTCAGATTTGTGGCACGGCCCATAACACACGTACATTACGGAGACCACACACAGATCACACAGATAAAGGCACTCATTGCTTCTGAGCAATGACCCGTGGGCCAAAATTGAGGTCTCACCTACGATAGACCAGAAGAATGTCAAAGAGTTCTGTCTTCCAGAGCCACAAGTTCCCTCTTCTGATCTTAGCCTACTTTTGAAAGGGATGAGAAGACAACTTAACACACACACACACACACACACACACACACACACATCCCTTGACAGTCCTGGGTTCACTATGTGCCCTTGAGAAAAGAGAGACACAACCTCTTTTCCATCCCACCAGCAATCACTACAGGAGGCAACACCTTGCAGGGCTAGGCGCCAGGCTAGTCTCGGGCTTGTTGTGGTGGGATTGTAGGGGGTCGGGGTGTTACTTAACATGTTTGCACCTCAGTTTCCTGTAAAATGGAAAGAGAAATGTGCCTACCTCTCCCAGTGGTGGTGTGCCCTCGCTGAGCTAACATGGATAAAGTGCGGGCCACACTCGAACTCATTATCTTCTCACCCACCCCCCACGTCCACCCTGTTTCTCCGACCGGCCCCTCATCCCCACTGGTTCCCTCTGGGCCAATTCAGCTGGCTCACTCTGACCTCATAGGGGCACAATCAAATTGCTCCAAAGGGTGGGTCCTCACGGTGGGACCTTTCTGAAGCAGACTGCCAGGCCTTGCTTTCCAACGTGCCCATGCATGGGTTTGAACTGCCATCTTCTTGGTTAGTAGCTGAGTGCCTGGCTGTGAGTACCACCCCCACCTCCACCCCCCACCTCCCAGCAGCAACCTGACTCCTCGGTCCGGTTCAGTGTTGTTAGGTGTCCGAGAGTCGGGTCTGACGCACAGTGACCCTGCGTACAACAGAAGGACACGCTGCCGGCGCCACAACCTGTTTCATCAAAGGTCTTCCTCTGCGCTTCTTTTGGACCAAGCGTGACGCCCTTCTCCAGGGACTGGGTTCATGGCAAGATGCCCAATGCATGGGAGACGGAGTCTGGCCAGTCTTGCTCCTTAGACTCCACCCATTGGAAAATTAATCGAATTTCACACATCTTCTGTCAATTTTGGTGGTGGCCCAAAGCACAGCGCCTTGGTTCAAATGGCCATTCTCTGAGATGCGAAGGCCCTCAAGGAGATCAACTTTTGAATGCCTCTCCTTGACAGTGGAGCTTTCTCGGGCACTCCCAACCCCGAACAGGAGCCGGAATGCCGCAGGTAGCATTGCGATGTGTCTGGATCAGCACCGCTAGGGAGGAGACGCAGTCCTGAAGGTGTTCAGAGCAGAGGGGTTCCAGTGTCTTTCCCTGACCTCAGACCTTTCTTTCAGGAAGCCACTGGTTGGGTTCTAATGGCCAGATATCAGAATTAGCAGCTGTTTGTAAACCGTGTGCTCACTCAGACTCCTCAACAAGTGAAAAAAAAATCCAAGTACAAAATAAGATGTGGCCATGGTTTAAGACTCGGTTAGAATTTGAAGCCAGGTCTCGTCACCTTGTATCCATCAGGTTTCCACCTATTCCCTTGGGAGGAGTCCCCGTGGCTCTGTGTGATGAGTGATGGGCCGCTAATCACAAGGTCAGCAGTCCAACCCCCTAGCCTCCTGGTGGAAGACAGGTGAAGCTATCTGCTCCCATAAAGGGGTCTGCCTCTTGATAGGAAAACCCAGCCGGGGTGACTATGAGTTGAAATTGGTCCAATAGCAGTGGTTTTTCTTTCACTGTCACTTACCAGCCGCGTGTCCTCTGAGGCCTCCAAGTCTGGTCTCAGGTCTCATCTCGGACCTCTTGTTTTACTAAATCCCTCCTTCCTTTCGCTGGATGGTGCAGCAACACCAAATTGCTTTTTATTCCCTGACACTCATAATCATTATTCTCACTCCTATTTCTTGCTTGAAAGACTCTCCATTCATTTTCTAATAGCGATTTTTTTTGGCTGTTAAAATCATTTTCTTGGGGGCTCATACAACTCATCACCATCCACACATTGTGTCAAGCACTTTTGTGCATTTGTTCCCCTTATCATTCTCAAACACTTGCTTTCCACTTGAGTCCCTGATATCTGCTCCTCATTTTTCCTCTCCTTTCCTGCTCCCCCTCCCCCATGAACCCTTGATAATTTATAAATTATTATCATTTTTCATATCTTATACCATCTGATGACTCCCTTTACCCACTCTTCTGCTGTCTGTCCCCTAGGGAGGGGGTTATATGTAGATCCTTGTACTCTGTTCTCCCTTTCTACCCCACCTTTCCTTCACTCTTCCAGTATCACCACTCTCACCACTGGTCCTGAGGGGAACTTATGTCCGGAATTCCTTGTGTTTCCAGTTCCCAGCTGTACCATTGTACATCTTCTGGTCCACCTGGATTTGTAAGGTAGAATTAGGATCGTGATAGGAAGTGGGGGAGGTGGGGGAGGAAGCATTTAAGAACTAGAGGAATGTTGTATGTTTCATCATTGCTACAGTGCACCCTGACTGGCTGATCTCCTCCCTTCAACCCTTCTGTGAGGGGACATACAGTTGCCTACAGGTAGGTGGTAGGTCCCTAATATGCACCTCTCCCCTCATTCACAATGATATGATTTTTGTTCTTTGATGCCTGATACCTGATCCCTTTGACACCTTGTGATCACACAGACTGGTGTGCTTCTTCCTTGTGGGCTTTGTTGTTTCTCAGCTACATGGCTGCTTGTTTACCTTCAAGTCTTTAAGACTCCAGAGGCTATATCTTTTGATAGCTGGGCTCCATCAGCTTTCTTCATCACATTTGCTTATGCACCAGTTTTCTCTTCAGGGATCGTGTTGGGAAGGTGAGCATCTCAGACTGTTGAATTATTAGAGCAAAGTGTTCTTGTATTGAGGAAGTACTTGAGTAATGACCCACTGTCTATCTGCTTCCTTAATAATAAACCTGTAACTATATGTACATAGATCCATTTCCCCTTTGTTGTATATAAATATATTTACATATGTATATGCTGATGTTTAGATCTCTATAGATGCCCTTTGCCTCCTAGTTCTTTCTTCTATTTCTTTTTACTTTTCTCTTGTCTCACTATCATTTTCAGCCTTCATTTGGGTTTCAGGAATTCCTCTTGGCTGCATTGTCTTTGATCCAGCCCTGCCAGACCTTCTATACCCTCCGTGCCATCAATTTTTCGGTTACTTGTGTTCCCTTGTCCCTGGGTTTGTTAACACTCACTCCCTTTCCCCTGTATCCCCCACTCCTATTCTACCCAGAACTGTCATCTCATTGTTCTCTCTTCTGACTTGTTTATCCCACCTATCCCTTCCAGATAGACATGCAGCCATAACAATATGCACCAAAGAAAGACGATAAGCAAAAAAACAATAGCTACTACTACAACAACAGCAGAAAGGCAACAACAGACCCAATAAATAGTTCTAGGTCTATTTGTTGTGCTTTCCGAATGTTTTCCAGTCCAATCTGGTGAGGCACCTCACCCTAGCCCTACAATCTATTTTTGGTATTCCCTGCAGACTGATTGCTCTGTTCCTCTTGCCCCTCTGTTACATGCTCCCAGTGTCTGATTTCAGCATGATGGCCTCAGGGCAGGCACAATTCCCACGATGTGTCTCCAGTATTGACCCCATAGCTCTATGGGTCAGTGAGAAGCACTGTGTCTCATGGTGTGGCTGGCCCTATAGTCCTCTTTGTGTATTGGTTCCTCTAAGCAGAAATATTGTCCTTAGGATTTGGTAGGCCAGGATGTGCTTGACTCTGATCAGACAGCTCTCCTTGAGCTGTAGCCACAATGCTGTCCTCTGAAGTGAACTTTTCTGGTGTGTGTGTGTGTGTGTGTGTGTGTATGTTGTCCTCATAGTTGGTAATGGGGCCAGCCACTCAGGACTCTCTATTGGTTCTCTGCTTGATGTCAGTGGGTTGTGTTCTTGCCTGGAAGCTCTGGGTTGGAGTCTGGTCCCTCTTTCCCTTGGAAATGTAAATAATACCCTTCCCTTGGGTAGGTTAGTGCCCTGTTCCCCTGTCTACCCATGTCTCCCCCCACCCCTCCTTTTTTAGTGGGCTACCATAAATATCCCTGAGTTTATTCTGGTCCCTGCCACATTACCTGGACCTTACCCCAGGAATGTATATATATAGTAGCTTCTTTCCTATGCCCCTTTTGGATTTTTTGAGCTTGCCTCAGTGGACTCATGCTGTACTTGTCCTTTTGTGCTTGGCTTACTTTACTTAGCATAATTTCCTCCAGTTTTTCCCATGTGTCGATGTGCTTCATGTGTTCATCATTGCTTTTCAGTGATGCGTAATACTCCATTGTCTGTATGTACCACAGTTTTTTAATCCATTCATCTGTTGATGGAAATATGGGTTGTTTCCAACTCCTTGCAATGGTGAACTGGTGCAAAGATGTCTGGCGGTGGTTTGTTTCTTGTCTCTTCTGGGTATATACCCAGTCGAGGTGTGTTAGTCTGGATAGACTAGAGAAACAAATTCATAAACATGCATATGTAAATAAAAAAGAGGCTTGTATACAAAAAGAAATGAACATTGAGAAAACATCCCAACCCAATTCAGATCAAGTTCGATATTAGCCCATATATCCGACAGCAATCCTAGTCCTCTTTAGACTCACGAAACACATGCAATGATGCTGAATGCAGGAAGATCATAGGTCAGGGAGTAGAAAGTCTTTGGACCGAGTGGTTGTGTGAGCATCTCAGCGTTGGCAGGGCTCTCCACACAGCTGCTCCAGCACCCAGGACTTCTCCTCAGGGATGCTTCGCAGGAAGTCAGTCTTGTCAGTGGAGTGTCTCCAGGGGAGTGAACTGAGGGAGGGAGAGAGAGAGAGAGAGAGAGAGAGAGAGAGAGAGAGAGAGAGACTCCTGTCTCCAAAGGGGGAATATCACTGTATTTTCCACAATTCTCGGAGGAAAAGGCTATGCCCACACAGAGGTCTCATTGGCTATCTCCAGATTGACAGGCTAGACTCCACCTCCACACTTTTAGTCCTTAAATTGACACCAGACTAGGTGACTGCCACATGAGGGATTGCTGGATC
>PVJH01024628.1:0-32811 GCA_004026705.1 Nesogale talazaci
ATCTGCCCCCTATATTACCCTTCCTCCCCCCCTTCCCCTTGAGCCCTTAGTAATTTACAAATTATTTTTTCATCCTATACACTGTACAATGTGTCCCAACACTCACTTCCCTATTGTCCATGCCCCAGAGAAGAGGCTACGTGTAGATCCCTGAAGTTGGCTCTCCCTCTCCATTCCTCCATCCCTCCACAATAACACTTTTAAGGCAATGAGAAATAAACTCTACATTTATTTACGGGTTGGTTGTGGCAGAAGTGGTGAAAGTATTGAAAACATTAGTCTATAGCTAATTGGGTCTATTAATAAAAATCTGCAATCAAAACCCAACAAATTAACAACTGACTTTTCCATTTGTCTCAATGAGTCTGTTTAGCAAACATCAGACTGATTGGCTCAGTAGTTAGACAAAAAGAATGATAATAACTTTTAAAAAGGCTGAATGAGCTTGAACAGTGGAATGGAATAAAATAGATCATTTAGGCTCTAACTACCAGGATTGAAATCTGAGATTTGTCACACTGTAGGTATGTGATATTAAATTGAAACCAACACAAGCCCACTGTCATCAAGTAGATTATGAAGCAAATCACCGACACAACAGATGTATGAGGGAAAAATTTATATCAAGACAGCAGTCCACACAAATGCAGAGTGGGCAAGACCAGTTTGGCTGAAGACCATGGGTCCACTGGTAAGCTGGACACCCCTTCCAACTCTCATGATTGCTGGAGCTAACAAGCCAGGAAGCAAGAAGACAGTCCAGGAATGAGGAGTAGTAAGGCCAAGAGAATCAGAATCAAGCGAATGCAAAGTTGGAAGACAAAGTGGCAGGCTGCCGATAATTTCCAGAGCTGAGAGACAAAAGTGGCAGGCTGTCAACCCAAGTCAAATGTCATCGGATGGATGATTGTGGAGTTTTTACTATTTTAAAAAGGTTTGGGAGCATTGGAAATTGCATTGGTGAGAAAGATGCCAGGAAAGTTGTCCTAGGGAATATTTTCCCACCACCATGTTCCTGCTTATTCTTTGAAGTGTCCTATGATAATTTCACTTGGAAACCTTACTTCACCACACCATAGCTCTATTATTGCTCCTTCTGACTTCTTTTTTGTTGGAAAAACCTACAGTTACTGCCAAGGAGCACTATCTGAACCCCTTTCAGATGCCCCAAGTGTCATGTTGATGCAGTGAAAATGTAAGAGTGCAGAATTCTTCTGGGAAGGATTGGACCGATGAAAACACCACCTTTGGAAATATATGGATCTTTACAGAGGATGTGTTTGAAAAACAAACTATTTTTGTTTAATAAAGGTTTCTATGATTTTGTAACAATACTTTTAGGCTTAACCTTTGCATAGGCAGTAAATTATTTAATGTGGTTCTTCCAGCCAAAATCTTGAACTTCCAGAAAACATTTATCTGCGTGGATCTGGTAAGAAGGTGAGGAAACATGCTGATGGGAGTAAATGTAAACAGGATTCCTTGGAGTGCTTTCCTGGTGTGTATAATGAGCCCACTGAGAAGCAAAAGGAGGAATGTCATTAACAGCAAGGTCTAGGAGTGGAACATGTCCAATGAACCTGAGCTCCCTGTTTAGTGAACCTCTTGGATCCAGAAGACAGCACTAACATTGGAGGAGCAGAAACAACATGAGGAGATAAAGCATGACATACAGTGGTGGATTTCCCAAGGCCATGAACAATTACAGCTGAGTGCCTTGGGGCATGAGGCTGGCCTGCAGAGAGGAGTGCATCTGGACAATTAATTGAGGAATTTGGGTTGGGTGACCCCTGGAAGTGTAGCTGAGTGCATTCAAGCTTAGATTTTCTGGGGTGACATGCCTCTGGGCACAGCATTCAGGGAGCTAGTTTTGCCAACCAAGGGAGCATGAGCGGAGTACTTGAAAGTTGAGGCTTACAGAGAAGTGATATGCCCCTCTGTGCATTTCTTAACAAGTCTGAAAGAATTCTGTACTATATCCTGATAAACAAAGAGCATTTTTTACTGGCATTACAACTGGTTGAATTCCTTAGTAAACTTTTTAATTCTAAACTTTTTCTGTGAGAAATATGTGGCTATTGCAATGGTTGTTAGAAACCAAAAAGGTCAAGCAGAGAATACTTAATTATAAGACACCCATTTAGGAGGGTGATATATATATATATATATATATATATATATCACATTATCCTTTTGTACAATAGAAAACTTCTAACAATGGCTATAAACTTATTAGGAAATAAAAAGTATTCTATTTCACTTAACAATTTTCTAAGTTACACTATTTATGCTCCATGCTGATTTTTAATACTCTTGCCTATAATAGATATTGGAATTTTTGATATTTAATAGATTTTGAAAAAGAATATATTTTATTTATTTATATCATTTATATTCATATGTCTTTTCTCTTTAAATTTTTATATTTTCTGTACTATTCTGAGAGCCCTGGTGGCATAGTGAGTTGTGCACTGAAGTACCAATTGCAAGGACACAGTTCAAAACCACACCTTGATTATGGAGAAAAAGATGAGGCCTTCTACTTCTGCAAAGATTTATGGCCTTGAAAACCCACAGGGTAGTTCTACTCTCTCAACTAGAATTGCTGTGTGTCCATATCGACTCAATGGGAGTGAGTTTGGTTTTAATCATGGGAATTTGGAATCAGTTTTTATTAAAATTACATGCAAATGTTCATCTGCTTTGTTTCATTAAAGATTTAATTTAGTAGAGAAATTATTTGTATTCAGTTTGGGAACCTTTACTGAATGGTTATGAACTTAGATCACTATGAGTAATGAAGGAGAAAATTTTATTTTTCAAAACAATGTGTATGTCATAAACACACATCCTATTTTGCCAGTCCATATAGTGATTCATTGTGAATCTCTGGAGTTTTCACTTCTTGCATAAGCATTTTAATGAAGCAAAAATTGAAGCACATTGCCAAAGAATTCATTCTACACAAAATACAATCAAATATTTATGACTGAAAGGTTAGCTGAAAGTTAGACAAGTTCAATGCGATCTGATTCCTTTGTGTAAAAGAAATGAAACATAAACTGTGAGCTGATTTGATATGAACTCTCTGGATGGATAAGACATTTGATAGGAACATAAGTGTAGAACATTAGAAAAGATTTATATAAGGCAGAGTCAAAGACAATAAATCTAAATAGGGAATTGGTAAATAATGATACTAAGAGCACAAACACCTGTTATTTTCTAGAATATTTCTGATAGCTTCACGTTGAAATTACAGGGAGGCCAGTGTTAACAATACCAAACTGCTCCTCGGTTCTACAGTTTGATGTATATAAATATGTTTTATTAGATATAATGAAGCAGAGAGTCTTCAAAGCAAGGGAGAAAAGATGACACTTAAGCAACAGAGTACTATAGAGAATTTACACAATTGAAATTTTTAAGACAATTTTGATAAGAGGCAAGTATAAATCTATCTTTCTAATATAAAATTTTATGATTAATTACAATATGCTATGATCTGGTGATTTTTCTATGGATGCACTCCATCTCCATTCATGAATTTCATAAATATCTATTTTATATTTGAGAAATGAAATTCAGGATTTTAAGCATATAGAAGAAAAGTGTGACTCTTGGTTATGGAAATTTCGACTAGTTTCATTTACTAAAATTTGTTTTTGATTAAAAAAAATCTTTACAGGATTAGAGTTGGATCCACAATAAAGTTCTTGCTCGCTTACAGATTTGAATTTGATCTATTATTTTGGCACAGCTCCAAATGCCGTGCAGATAGTATCTAACAATATCATTACTTACCTAAGAATATGATTTATTCCTAGAAATTGTTAAAAACATTAGCAGGAATTTCAAAAATTTGAGCCAGACTCAAATGTGGAGTGAAGAATACAAGTTCTTAAATCGGAGAGCTCTTGGTTAAGACTGTCAAAAGGATGTTGTATTTTCTGTGAAAAGATAATAGGGAGGGACAATATGGGGAGCTGACACCAAGGGCCTAGGGAGAAGGAAGATGCTTTGAGAATTATGATGGCAACAAAAGCACAAATGTGGTCGCATACAACGATCTATGTATTGATGATGATAATAGTTGTATGAGCCTCTAATGAAATGATTTTCTAAGAAAAATTATGGATAACATTATAAAAATTAGGAAACCCCCTAAACACGTAAGTGTGCTCATGAAGAAGCTGCATATAGACGAAGAGATCCTGATTCATATAAATGAAGAGGATATTTTGTGATTCCATATCAGGAAAAGTCTATATGTCTGCGCGTGTCTGCATGTTTGTGTGCCTTTCACAATCCTATTAAATCTGCATGGTGAGAATATGATCTGAACAGCTGGAATAATTGAAGAAGGATATAGGAATATAGCATCATATTTCGAAGAAGACGCATTAATGAGCAAGTTGCTTTATTTGCTGAAAGTGAAGAAAACTTCAAAGCCTTTAGAGATGAATAAGGAAGATTATAGCCTTCAGATAGGATTTCACCTTGACAAAACAAAAATAAGAATCCTCTCAATTGAATCAATAAATAGAATCATGTCAAATTGAGAGCAAATAGTGAAGTTACAAAGATCACATTTCACTCTTGGAGCCACAATCAATACCCATGGACAGAATAGTCAGAAAATCAATGGCATATTGTGTTGAAAAAACTGTTGCAAAATTACTCATTAATAGAGTTAAAAATCAGGATCATGCTCTGAAAATTAAGATGTACTGGAACAAGTTTTGATATTTCAATTGCTTCATATGCACTTGAAAGTTGGACAATGGATAAAGACCAAAGAAGAATTAATGTACTTGAATTATGACATTGGTGAAAAATGTTGAGTGTTCCATGGACTGCCAGAAGAACAAACCAATCTATTTTGGTAGAAGTACAGCTAGAATGATTCTTATATGAGAGGATGGTCAGACTTTGCTTCACATACTCTGGAGATGCAGTTAGGAGGGAACGGTCACTGTAAATGGACATCATGCTTTCATCTAGTAGAAGATCAGCAACAATAAGTCTCTCAAAACATAGACTGACACAGTAGCTGTAGCAATGTTTTAAAATATAGCAGTGTTCGGGTGCATGGTTCAGGATAAAGGATTGCTTTGTTCTGTTGAATGAATTGTTTCTAGGAGTGGTCACCAACAGTGTGATCTTCTAGAAAAAAATGTCTCTGACTCTTCATTTTTTATCAGTAAAATAAAGCTTTAAATATGAATCCAATATGTTAGGAAATTAGAATTGTAAATATGGGTGATTTGTATAATCTATATGTTCTATCTTAAAATTCTCTCACAATTTCCAAGACAGTTATTATAGGTGATGAATTAACATTTTTCTTGTGGATCTAAAAACAGTACTAACAGTGTAACATCCATAAGAAATATGAGGGAAAAATCCAAGAGTATTAGGCTAGGCTGTTTAGATAAACAGATCCAGTGATACCCATTTATGTATAAGAAGAGCTTTTACCAAGAACTAATTATCCAGAAGTCATCCCGGCCTAGTCCAACTCAAGTCCATAAATCTAATGCTAATCCAAAAATCCCTTGCAAACTCACCAAGAAGCAGACTGGTGGTGCATTAAGGTGAAACAGGCAGCAGCAAGATTACAGGCTGCAGAGATGCATGGATCCGCAGTTGTTGGAAACAAGACTGAACAATGACAGGGCCGGGCAGCCCACATGGGACTGTGGAACCAGGCGGATTTTGAGCAGGCAGGTAGATGAAGAGACAGAGAGAGAGAGAGAGAGAGAGAGAGAGAGAGAGAGAGAGAGAGAGAGAGAGATTTTTCTAGGTTACTGGCTTATAATAATAGCACATCCTTAAAGAGGCATATCAAAGAGGCTGTGGCCTCTTTGGCACTCTGAATTCCACCACAATACTTTCATACATCTTCAAAGTCGGCATACAATCTGTCACAAATATGTTCTCTGTTTATTAGTCAGAGGAGAAATCCCACCCACGGAAGACAGAGAGATAGATGTTTATTTTACTTAACTCAGAATTTCCATAAATGCTCTGAGATATATTTTAGGACCAAACTAGAAATCATCTCTCTGAGCTTATATATATATTTTTTGTAACATCAACTGAACTCTTTAGATAGATGAGAGAGAATACATATTTTGACAAAGGAAGAAATAATTTAGAGATAAAAAGGTATCCTGAAAATGTCATATTTTACAAAACACACCTGATCATTTCCTCAATCCGATCCAAAGTATTCCGTGAAATGTACTCTGAAAAGATTGAAAACTACAATGCTTTTGTTAAAATTGTATTAGGGTTACATCTGACCTCTACTTTCAGAAGAGAGAAGGCTAATTCTATGTGACAGCAGTCCAAAGCCGACTGCCACCATGCAGAGGTTAGCCATTCCTCCTGCCTCCATCCATTTTACCCTCATCTGACACTAGTCATCCTATTTCTCTTCTGAGCTTATTGATTGAGCAAAAACCACAGAGAACTCACAGATAATACCAAAAATTATGGGCTTTGTTAGGAAATTTAGCAGATTACAGAAAATCAGAACAGCGAAACATTAGGGATATGAGATTTTTGTCTTCAAAAGTTCCTCTTCTCAGCCATAGCCATTTCACAAGTCATTCCCTGTCTGATCCTCAGCCTCTGTGTTAATTGCTTAATCTGTTGCCAATTCGAGTGGATTATGAGGGAAGGCATGGAAACTTCAGACCTCTGTGTAGGTAGGGCCTTTCATTGAGGGCTCTGGGAGGTAAAAGACACACATTCTGCTCACTCTCTGAGAAATGCTTTACAGATAAGACACATGGCACTATGGTGATAAACCCTGGGTTCTGGGAAATGGAGTAGTCCCCCTGGAGATCCATGCCACTGCTGAGATGTTTACAGTTTTACTAGATCCACAAGACTTCCCAACTTCCAGCCTGTGATCTTCCTGCATTTGGTGTTATTGCATGTTTTCTGTGAGTCTAAAGAGGACTTAAAAGATTGGTATCAGACATGTAGGTTAATACTGGACTTAGGGATTTGATCTGGACCAGACTGGAATGTTTTCTCAATATTCAATTGCTCTTGTACATAAACTCTTTCATGTGCCCATGAGTAGGTCTATGAATTTGTTTCTCTAGTCTACCCAGAGTAACAAAGACTTCCTTGTTTCTAAATACATCCTTGTAAGGGCACAAGTTTACAGCATGAAAAACAATTGGCCCACACTGGAGGTTATGCAAATGAGGTGTATACAGCTGAGTTATGCAAATAAGACGTAGCTGGCTGAGCCAGCCTATTCAATTGTCTTACAAGATTATTTCGTCCAATCACATTTCAGGGTCAATCACCCAATTATATTATAGGATCTTACCTTCCAATTACATTATAGGATCTCAGCCTTACTATGGTGAAGCTAAAAGTATTCTAATAGGCTGCCTTTTAGAGTTTTAAGCAGAAGGTTGTCAGGTGAGCTGACCTAGAGTCTTATTTATCTTGAGACTAGATTTTTTTCCAAGGAGTTTTGGAAATGTGGTATATCCAATAGCTTCCACCTGACTTAAGACTGGAATATTCCAGGAGACGTAGAAGTGCCGGTCCCAGTTACCTATGGATGGGGATACGCAGTAGCTTCAAGGATCACTCCTGGACACGTAGTAGTATCCTGAGATTTCTACACCTTTCTCCTAGCTCCACATGTCCTTCCAAGAACATCCCACACATGTGTGTACCATAACAATCTGGTAAACTTTAGTCACAATTAAAAAATATATATCCCTTTGTTATTGAAGTCTATAAACTGTATTCATGGAAAATATATGATCATTATATTGTGATAATACTGTTATGAGTTATAAACTAAAGAATGCTAATGAATATTTTAAAGAGTTTTTAACATCTTATCACATACTTTTCTAGTGGGAACAACCTGTTATCACTAGTAAAGTTGCCTCTCTGAAGCCTACTTGATATTCAAGTGAGTTTAATTAACAATAAGAAAATTTTAATTTTCAACCTTGGAAAATTTTTATATACCAAAGTAGGTGCATAGTTGACAAATAAAGCTTACTTTGGACCTCTAAGTGCTCTAGTTTAATAGACATTTCCCCTGCACTTCATTTGATATTCATATGATGACCTGAGAGCTTCGAAAAAAAAAAAAAAAAACAGAACAAATCAGTTGATTTGGTCAGTGGTTAGAGTGAGCCCTAACAATGATTTCAGGTGTGATTTTACTTCTGTTATGTCAGTGGTTTCTTCCTTTAGTTTGAAATCAATCCTGAACACCAATTGCTTTCGTGTTAGGAGCCTTTTCAGAGTTGGACAGAGACATAAATGGAGGTTTGCTGTTTGCCGTACTCTACTAACATTGGTTTATGTGAAACTACTGCAAAAGTATCCGCATCATCTTATCATATTTCTGAACATTCCTGTCTTACTTCTTGTGCCAAAGGAAATCTGTTATCTGGCAAGGCATGATAAAGTGGTGTTTTTTTCCAAGGGTGATTTTCATTTGGCGTTTTATAAAAGTTCAAAATATTAGCAATATTTCAAAAGCAAGTGAAACCTAGATAAATGTGACCACACTTGTAAAAAAATCAGGCTAGCACTGTTTACATGTATGATTATTATTAAGAAGATATATAACCATCACTTACAAACAGAGCCTCAGCAGAGTCCGAGCATTTATTTGTATTGTGCAGTAAAATTATATTTAAAGCATGTTAAAAGCATGACTAAAGCGTATTTTCCTTCGCATTGCTCATGTTGCAGATTTATCTACAGGGCCTGATTACTCGGTGTCTGTATTCAGAACTTTGATCTTCTTATTATTACTGTCAGAATATTAATTGAGAAATGTCTTTGCTGTACCCATAGGAATCATTAAAAGGCTCCTTGAAATAAGAAAATAATCACATTTGCTTTTAAAAATGACTGTACTTATCTTGTCTTTATAAAATATTCATCCCTTTACCAAGATCTAACTAGACTTGACTTTCTTCTCTCTTCTATTCATCACATTTTGTAGGTCAGCAAAGATCATTTGAACTGACAAGGGGGAAATTACCTAAGTCTACCATAGTAATTTTGACTTTCTCCATGCAATAATGTGAGAGTCCCAAATTCTCCCATCTGCATAAATGTATCTGGTGGAGAAATTGATGCTTTAAGAGTTATGTTGGTGGAGAGAATGCCTATGATTGCATTCCTAGGATATACCCAAGAAAAATGAAAACTATTCAAATGAAGCTATTCATGAAAAAACATATTTATATAAAATAGTCCAAAACTATAAGCAAAGCAAATGTAGAAACAAATGAGTAAATAAATTCATGTAATAAGTGGGACAAAATTCAGAAATTAAATATACTCTTCATATACCTAATGTAGATGACTTAAAATTATAAAATAACAATGAAGGGTGATGCTAAATATGGAGCTATTTCATTTATATAAAACTAAACCAAAGAGATCCCCTGCCATAAAGTCAATTCCAACTCATAGTCACCTTATACAGATTTTCCAAGACTGACTCTTTTTCCTCAGAGTGGTTGGTGGACTTAAACCTCTAATCTCATTAGCAGTTCAAATTATCACAACATGCCACCATAGCTCCTTGATATGAAAATAAGATATGATAAGGCTACTAATGTTTCAGGGATAGTAATGCAACAATTGTTTTCTGGTTACTGAGGTTGAGGAATGAGCAACTAGAGATCCTTTTCAGGTTATGGAAAGATTTTCTCTCTTGACTGGGTTGACAGTTATAAAGCAATACAAATTTGTCAAATCTCATTGAAATAAACACTTTAAATGACATGTTCTATTTATCTAAGTCTATGGTCTTTTGAAACCTAATAAAGAAAAGCAGGAAATAATAGATGCAAAGCACTCACAGATAACACAGATATTTAAGAACACTATTTATAATCACATGTCAACATTTTAAAATAATACCTCTCTTTATCATTATCATCACTATTTGCTTACCTTTGGATTCTCTTTTAAAAAAGCACGTTTTACTATAACTCGACTGAAAGTTTAAAGAGGAGATGAATGTTCAACAATTTCAAGGCATGTTGTGTTCTTCTTATTGATAGCAATCCCTCCACTGAAAAACTTCTTTTTCCTAGCGTAAATGCTTCTTTATCTCAAATGATTTTTGACCCTATGGACTTTTCAAAATTTTCTTCAGCTTCAACGAGGAATTTACCTGAGAGCAGTTGAGGGTCAGCTTCCACAGTCAGTCCGTGGCCTTATTTTAGATGCTGATGCTGAGCTTCTCCACTTTCTCTCTTCTCATACCTCGGAGCCCTGGTGAAGCTGTCAGACAAGCACTGCACAATTAACCACAAGGTTGTCAATTCAAACCCACCCAGTACTCCATCGAGGAAATATGACGCTATCTGCTCCCATGAGAATAAGAGTATACCCCTGAAACCTCTAAAAAGGTTCGCTATGAGTGGAAATGAGAAAATGGTAGGGGGACTTACCTTGATTCTCCCCTCATTTGTCTTCTGGCTATTGTGCATCATAGTTGAGTTCATGTCTTGTTGGCTATTTTTAGAATATTTGGGGGGGCTCTTACAGCTCTTTTTTCCCCCATCACCATTTATTCCAGTGAGTTGAGCTGTTGCAGCAAGCCCCCCCCCCCCCCCCCCCCCCCCCCCCCCCCCCCCCCCCCGTGCAGATGCCCATGGATAAACAATAAACGGGCACGTCCTCATCCCTCAGCCAGGCGTCAGACTGGGAGCTCTTTCTGACCCTGTTTGCATGAGGCTGATGAGATCAAAGAGGTGATTGGCTCACGACCTGGGGCAGAAGGCCGTGACCCGACCCAGAGTCAAAGAGAAAACACGGGCAAGGGCTCAAGAATCTGGACGCAAAAAAAAAAAAAAAGAATCTGGACGCAGAATATGCCCTCTCTTCCTGAGCATGCTGGCGCGGAGGGTGATCTGCATCGGGGGTAAGGCTGGTGACTGAGCAAGATCCTCTCTAGGAGACTGGTAACTGAAGATGCCCCCTACTGTAATCCAGCCCCGTGGGCACAATGCGCAGTGGAGGAAAGGCTGAGCCATATCTGCTTCCCTTGTGCACAGTGGGGAAAGGAGGTTCCACAAAGCAGCGGCCCCAGGGCCGACATCAGAAGTGCACTGCCCTCCATCCCACTTGCCCCTGCTCACCCAGCCCATTCTCTGCTGGCCACCCAGCTAGAAAGCCTTCCTTACTGAGAGGAGGGTTTATGGGGAAGTTCGCTGCTGCAGAGACCAGAAACAGCCAGTCCTTGTGTTGGCACGACTTTTTCTCAGCCAGCGCCCTGTCCTTTCTGCCGCTGTGGCCCCTGGGCCCCGCCTTGCTTGTGGGCCAAGAAGACTAGCTCTGCATTAGCCTCTGGGCTCCACTGTTGTGCAGGGACCTCGCTCACCTTCCACTGGTGGCTCTCCTTCCTGGATGGTCCTGGAATTCTGTCTGCTTGCGCTTCAGAAATGGCTCTTCTCTGGCCGGAGGAATGGCAAAATGGACGGCTGTCCCCAAGCTAGAGTCCTCGTGTCCTTGGGGCCAGCAGTTTGAAAGCACCAGTCACCGGAGTCTGGGCACGGGCAGTTGACATGTACCCACCTGGCTACGCTGCGAAGCCGGGTGCTGTGGCACACGCTGAGCTGATTCCTTGGGCCTTAGGTGTACGTTTGCACCTATGCCACCATCATCATTTCAAAGCTTTCTCTTCTCACTAGAGCCCCGATATCAGTTCCCCATTTATTCCCCTCCGTTGTCTGCCTGCCCATCTGTAGACAATTGGACATCCCCTCACAGAGAGCTCACAAGGAATTGATGAGCCAGTCAGGGTGCAGCCTAGCACTGATGAAACACACAACTTTCCTCTAATTTTTTGGTGCTTCCTTCCCCCCACTATCCTGACCTCAATTCTACCCTACAAATGGGATTAGACCAGAGCATGCACACTGCTATGGATAAGCACTCGAAACACAGGGAATGCAGGATAGGTATACTGCCCAGGATCAACAAGGAGAGTAGAGATAGCAGGAGGATTAGGGGAGGGTGGGCTAAGAAAGAGGGGGATTGATCACAAGGATCAATCTAGAATCCTTTGCCAGGGGGGAAAATAATGCAAAAGTGGGTGAGGGGTGATAAAGGATGATGTAAGATATGGGGAAAAAACCCTATAACTTGGTGGTTATTCTTATCTGTCATCGTCTTGCAAGTAACTTCATGTGGAACAGAAGGATGCACTGCTCACTCCCCATGGTTTATATCCACCTCCTAGTCCCATGAAGTTGTCCTCTTTTTCTTCCCAACTTCTTAACAGGAGAATTCCTTGTTGCTCAGTTTTTAGTATATATGCTGCTGAAGCGAGCACGGTTGCTAAGTTTTTAATCCTCTTTTCCTGCTTAAGTGACAATTATTTTCTTTTATAATATTCTATTGGTCCAAGTAGATTATAAGAGCTCTCAAATGCAAACTCTACTTCTGATAACAGGAGTGGAAAAGTTGAATTACAAATGTAAGAATATTTGACAATATTCATAGTCACAATTTGCCATTTGTTCTGGATTGATCCTTTCCTTGTGGCCAAAATTATTGCCAATTATCTCACATGCATCATAGCATCATCAAAGTAATATCCTTGAAGTTCAGATATTTAAATATTATGTATACAGTGAAAGTTTATAGTTGTATTTTTATAGCCTTTCTAAAGTTCAGATTCCATATCTGACACTTTAATTTTCACTTGAATATATAAAGGAATCATAATTTTGTATATCTAAATTGAATCCCTGCTCCACCACAAACTTGTATTCAGTTTCCATTTTTCAGATGATAGTATTTCCATGTATTAGGGATTGCCCAAATCATGTATCTTTGCTGACTTCATTATTTCACATTCCATATCAGCAAATTTATTGACCTTATATTCTAAATGGTATTTGAAATCTGACCCTTCTATCTACCTCCACAGCTAACAACCTATTCAGATTCCCATATTTAACCTAGCTTATTTCTATGATAATCTAAAATGTATCTTGTTGCTCCTATATGTTGCTACGTAGTATCTGATCCCCATCTAGAAGTCAGAGTGATGTGTCAAGAAAAAGGGAGTGAAATAAAACATCTAATATATCTCATCTAATGGAACAACAAAAGAACAAATTTTAAACTTAGCTCCAGATAGAGTGGGATTTCTGGAGATGTGGAAGATGATGATGTTACAATGCATGTGAGATAATTGGAAATAATTTTCGCCACAAGGAAAAGATCAATCCAGGACAATTGGCACATTGTGACCATGAATACTGTCAAATATACTTACCCTTGTCATCCAACTTTTCCACTCCGCTTATCAGAAGTAGAGTTGGAATTTGAACACTCTTATGATCTACTTGGACCAATAGAATATCATAAAAGAAATGTGGATCCTTTGAATAAAAACAGAATTAAAATAGAAAAAAAAAGAAATGTGAATGGATTTCTTTTGCTAGGTATGGGAAACAGAAAAGTTATTCCCCATGTTGTCCCTCCAAAATATGTATCAAACCTAAAGTGCTGCTTGGTAACACATAGTCAATGACTACATTCTCGGAAGTCAGCTGTTTAAAGCAGCGGTTCTCAACCTTCCTAATGATGTGACCCTTTACTACAGTTCCACAAGTTGTGGTGACCCCCAAACCATAAAATTATTTTTGCTGCTATTCATAACTGTAATTTTGCTACTGTTATAAACCAGGCAACCCCTGTAAAAGGGTCATTTGATCGCCACAAAGTTCATGACCCTTGAACCTACGAACCAGAAATTCATGAGAACTTCTGGTCTAAAGATTGCCTACTTGCAGGTTTCCAGCCATCTAGAGTAGTAAGACTTTAAGGTCCGTCCCACTCTAAGAAGAGCCCACTCCCTTGTGGTAAGAATAATGGATTATTCCCCTGAAGGAGATCACAAAGACACTAAGGTGAAGTCAAGTCAGGGAAGACCAACTGTAGGCTGCCATCTTACCCTAGAGCCCATCCATCTGGTTAGTGATGTGCCTTCCTGTCATGCATCTGCCTATTGTACAACCCCTTCCTGTTACACATGTGAGTACCTATAATTAGGGGGGCTTGCATGTCCCCTAAGTGTATAAAAGCTTTGATCAGAAATATATTCTCCCTCTCTGCATGGACCTGGCTGCTGAAGTCATGGCTGTCTGGGAGGTGAGAAATTGCATGTTTTATCTTGTCTGCTGTCTCATTAATTTTAGCCCTTAATTGCACAACAGCCCCTATTCAATTGTGGAGGCTGGTACCCCACAATTAAGCCATAGGAAATCATCAACTTATTTTCTTGCTCTTTGCAAATATTTCCCTTTGACTTTCTTGTAAAAAACACAGCCTCAGATACTAGAGGATAAGAAGCAGCAGAGAACTGATTACCCACTGTCAATGGTCAGCACTTATTTCCTGTGTTGTATCCTCTAGGATCTTCCATTCCAGCCTAAGTGAATCCAGTCAAATGGTTAGGTAGAAGAGTCTAGGGAAAAGGGTGTCCATTGTGCATGCTCAGAGGTCCAGGCTTCCAGACAGAAGAGCTGCACCTGAAGTGGCTCACCTAGACCAGGTGAATTCATTTCAGCCAATGGGGTCCACCAGAATTGTCAACCATGCCTCCCGACAAAGAATTGAAAAGGCTACAGTAGACCTGGAGCTGACTGAGTCACTCTTTGGGGGCCCCGGTAAACCTGAAACTTCTTTTTAACTTTCATAAAACTCACTCAGATCACAAACCAGGCTTCAGTATGAATTCTTTCTCATGTGGAGCCAAGGACCGATGCATATATCTCTTCTCGAGAAACCAAACAAACCCAACAACGAAACTACCCAAGTAACAAAGAAGTTGGAAAAAGTTACAAATTCTTATTCTTATTATTTCAACCTTGAAGTTTAAAGATAGTCTATAATACAGTGAAGAGAAACTGATATAGCAGACTACTCTAGTTTAAATTTCACACTATTGTCTGATACCTCTCATGGTTTACTCTGTTATCTGTATTTTTATTTTCTATAATGATGTAATAACATATGTGCTTAGAGATTGATAATAATCATAGTCTGTTTTCTTGCTACAACTATAATATTGCCAGCACTACTATGTATAGTTTTGTTCTTCTTTTACTAATAGTTTTTTGGGTGACTCTTACAAATCTTTTAATAATCCACCATTTGATTGTGTTAAGTAGACCTGTACATATGTTGCTAACAACATTTCCAAAATAGTTCCTTTCTACTTGGGCCCTAGGTATCAGCTCCTTTTGTCACCCTCTCACCATTGTGAATCCTAGCTCAATTATGTATGATTATTGTCCTTTCAAATGTTATACTGCCTGTTGTCTCCCTTCACCCATATTGGTATTATTCATCCCCCTGGGCGGGGGGCTCTATATCCAACCTGGTGATGAGCTTTCCCTTTCTCCTCCTCCCCGCCTCCCCATCATCTCCATACCCTGATGATATCACTATTCTCACTACTGATTCAGAGGAGTTTATCTGTCCTGAATTCCATGTGTCCAGAACTGTACCCAATTGTGTACGCTGGTCTAGCTGTATTTGTTAGGTCAAACACTGGATCCTGGCAGTTGGTGGTGGGGTGGGGGGAGAATTCTGGAGCTAGAGAAATGATGTGTGTTTCATCTTTCACCCTGATTCAGTTGTCTCTTCTTTATGATTCTTGTGTGGGGATGTCCAATTGTCTACATACGGACTTTGGGCATTGATATAATTGATGTAACTGTTTGTTTTGAATCATTTGACTCCTGACTCCCTCAGCACCTCACGGTCACACAGCCTGGCGTGCTCCTCCCACGTGGGCTTTGTTGCTTCACAGCTAGCTGGCCACTTGTTGACTTCAAGCTTTTAAGACCCCAGATGCTCTATCTTTTGGGAACCACCTGATTTCTTCAGCACATCTGCTTATGCACTAATTTTGTCTTCACTGATCCTGTCAGAGAGATGAATAGCAAAGATATTGTATAGTTATAACACACTTCATATTTCTAGAAAATGTACAAAATGAAGTGTCTTATTGCCTGTGCATTTTCATTCCACCACAAGCAGAAAATATGCTTCTCATATTTTTAAAATTGCTATGGCTCTTTCATAACTTTTGTCCTTGATAACTTTATAACCATAAAATAAAATTTACAGTGTGTAATCTGTACAAGCATCATTAGGAAGAATAAGGGGATGGCAAAACAGGCCAAGCACATCAGAGTTCACTGCCACCACGTGGATTCTGACTTGAGAATGATCCTTTTGGTCAACATAGGACCGCCCCTGTGAATTTGAAACTGTAACTCTTTATAGGAGTAGAAAGCCCTGTCTTTCCCCCAAGGAGCCTCTGGTAGTCTCGAACTGCTGAACTTTTTGTGAGTGGCTCCACAGGTAACCACTATGTCACCAAGCTCCTTTCAAACAATACAAGAGCTCTGAATAGGGATATGGTTACAGTCAATATTTGGCTGTCATTAGGACTGCTAAGGATCTGCTACCTTCCTCACCACCCTGAACCAACTTCTAAACACAACTCCTGTCACTCATCTTAAATAGTCCCGTAAAGTAACAGAGTTAAACAAATGACAGTTTGCAAAAGAAAGTACCACCTCTCCAGATCGTCTTTAACACACCTTGATCTTATGCTTCACACATTACCTAGTGATATCAAATACATTATCAGATACATTTTAAAGTAATCCTGTAGTGTCAACGCTGTCTAATCTTCCATCATCTCCCCTAGCACAGTATCACTGGATTAGTGTCAGCAATAAACCCTTCAACAGTGCGGCTGCTGACTTTGGCTTGTTTTCCGCTTTATTATCCAACAATCCCACAGGCTCGCGGAACCTTTCCCAAGGTCGGATGGTCCGTCTCCCTGTTACGAAGGGACTCGTGATGTGATAATCGCCCCTCCCATAGAGCACTGTCGGAAATAAGGCAAACATGACTCAAACATGACAAAGTGAATTTTCCCATTTCTCTCACTCAAATTATGTACTATTAGGCAGACACGGCATTACAGTTGATGTTTACCTCATGGGATAAGAGAGAGTTCACGGGATTTTTTTCACTCTTGAGAAATCAGATATCTCACAAAATTGAAGCCAAATTTTCTCACAAAACCCAGCACACTGGAGCAACAGCGAAACAACAGAGCATGGCAGGAAGACAAAGAAACGGGTCAAGCTGCGTGTGACACGCGCCGATGCGCAGCAAACTGACAGTGGCGACACACATGCAGCGACGGTAAAGGGCTGCCTGTAAAGATTCAGAGAGCCACAAAACGGGAAAAACAACAAAATCCATCAATCTGCTGTCTACAAGAAATACATATCAGAAACACAGAGAAAAACCTACTGAAAATCACAGACTGGACAAATAAATACCAAGCAAAAGAAAACAGGGAGAACAATATTAACCCCTGATCAAAGTAGACTTCCAGGCAAGCAATATAATACAAGAAAGAGTGGTAACTACATTATGATCAAAGGAGCAATAGCCCAAGATTACATACCATAAGAAATACATATGGAACCAAGGAAAGACCCTCGGGATACAGCAATCAGAGCCTCAAAGAATTTTAAAAGGATATAAACACCTCAACACTAATAACAGGAATGTTGGGGATGCCACTTTTCAGGAAAGATAGAATATAAAGAAAAAAACTCAATAAAGACACAAAAGAGCTCAACAGCACAATCAGCAAAATCAAACTCATAGATATTTCCTGAACACCCCCCCACCAACCCTCCGTCCTGCATTCTTCTCTGATGTACACGAAACAATCTCAAGCACAGACTACGTGCTAGGCCACAAAGCATGCCTTCACAAACATAGACAGCATGGCATCCTACCATCGATCTTCTGAGACCACAATGCCATACAACTAGAAATCAACAATAAAGTGAACAGAGACATAATGACAAGCATGTGGAGATTGATCAGCATAACACTCAAAAATTACTGAGTAATAAAATAAATAAGGAAAGAAAAAATTAAATTCCTTAAAACCAAAGCGAATAATAACACACCAAAACATTTAGGAAACAACAAAAGTTGTGAGACCAATCAGTCAACATAGAGGTGTTAGCTGGGTACTTTAGATAAATGAATTCATAAAGACATGTGTAAAAAAAACTTTCTATAAAGAATTATTTTACATAGAGAAATCATCCCAGCCCAGTCCAGATCAAATGCATACATCTGATTTTATCTCATATGTCCAATACCAATCTATAAATTCTTCTTCAGACTCGTAAAACACATACGCTTATGCAGAATAAAAGAAGATCACAGGCAGTGGGTGGGAAATCTTGTGGATCCAATGGTGTTGTATGCATCTCAGCACTGTAGCAGGGGTCTCTAAGTGGTTTCTCCAGTTCTGAGGCTCTGGCTGCCATCAGTCTGTTTCCATGTGTCTTGTCAACAAGTATGTTTCCCAGGGACTGAGAGCCTTGTCAGTAGAGAGACTCCAAGGCAGTGAGCATGTGTCCTGCTAACAGTGAGCTGGCTATCTCCTTAGCACCTCCACATGAGGTCACCATGCTGCTATCCGATTGACAGGCCAAAATCTACCCCTTCACACTTAAACCTCAAATTGACAAGAGATTATGTTACTACCAGAGCATACATAAAAAAGAGAAGAAATTGAAAACCAACACTCTTACAGAATAGTTTTAAGAAATGCAACATGGACAACATTATAAACCCTCCAATAAAAGGGCAGGGGGATCAGACCATAAATAAATGCTATGGAAAAGAAAACAAAACAATGGGAAAAATCAACAAAACAAGTAATTACTTATTTGAAAGAATTAATGAAATAGACCACTGGTGACTTATCTAAGGGAAAAATTATTTCAACCATGTAATAGATGAAAAAGGTGCTATTACAGCAGATCCAAACAAAATGAAAAGAATAACAAAACACCATTATGAAAAACTCTATTCAAAAAAGTTAACAATCTAGAAGAAGACAGATTCCTAAAAATGCACCATCTATCAAATTAATGCAAATAGATATTGAGAAATTCAACAGACCCATAACAAAAGAAGAGATACAACTGGCCCTTAAAAAAACTATCAATCAAGAAGAACCCAGGAACAGAGGACTTCACAAGGGAATTCTACCAAGTATTAGAGACCTGTTACCAATGCTTCACAAATTATTCCAGAATAAAGAAGAAAACAAGAAACCCAGAAACAAATTCTATGGAGCCAGTACAACTCTGATTCCCAAGTCAGACAAAGACCCTCCCCAAAGGAAAAAAAAAAGGACAGAACAATACTCCTCATGGACATAGATGCTTACTTCTTAAAAAAATGGCTGGCCAATATCATCCAACATCATATAAAATGATAATAATTCACCATGACCAAGTGGGATTCATTCCGAGAATGCAGGAATGGTTCAACCTTGAAAAACAAGCAATGTCACCCACATTTAAAAAGTAGACCATATAAACTGCATGATCATATCAATAAATGCAGAAAGAGTATTTGACAATATTCAGCAAACCTTTCTCATAAAACACTCCAAAGCAGGAATAGAAAACAAATCTCTTAACATCATAAAAGCCACATATGAAAAACCAATAAACAACACATACTCAATAGGGGAAAACCTGGAACCATTTTCCCTGAAAGCAGAAACCAGGCAAGGATGTCCTTTAACCCCACTCTTTTCAACATCCTACTGGAAGTCTTAATTAGAGCCATTAGATAACAAAACAAAATCAAGGGAATACAGCTAGTCAAAGAAGAAATGAAACACTTGCTATTTGAAGACAATATGCTCCTATATAAGAAAACCCACAAAAAATGTTTCTGGAAACAATCAAGAAATTTTTGCAAAGTAGCAGAATACAAGATTAGCAAGCAGAATTCTTGAGCTTCCTGTATACCAGTGAAGAGAGCTGCAAAAAGGCATTTAAAAACAGACCATTTACAGTAACCATACAAAAGATGAAATGTTTAGGTATAAATCTAACAAAAGGAACAAAAGACATGCAGAAAAAATACAAAGTATGACTAGAAGAAACCAAAAAAAAAAGGACCCACATGAATTGAAGAATATCCTATGCTTTAGAATAGACACACATAATATCGTGAAAAGTCAATATTACATGAATAAATCTACAGATACAATGCAATTGTAATCCAAATACCAAACATGTTTTTTAAAGATATGGAAAAACAATGGTCAATTTCATATGGAAAGGTTAAAAATTCAGGTAAGGATAAGCCAAATAGGAAACCTCTTACTTCCTGACCTAAAAAAGTGACACAAAGCTGCAGTAGTCAACACTTCTTGATCGTGGTATAAAGAGAGATGCATAGACCAATGGAACAGAACCAAAAGCCCAAACATCAATCCATCAGTGTACAGGCATCTAATCTTTGACAAAGATCCAAAGACTATCAAGGACAAAGACAGTCTCCTCAACAATTAGTGTTAAACAAAGTGGATTTCCATGTGTAAAAGAATGAAACAGACTTATACTTTTCCCTATGCACTAAAATGAATTCAACATGGATTAAGGTTTAAATATAAGCACACAGATCCATAAGGGTCATTAATGAGAAAACTTGCACAAACCAAAGGGTCTTATTGCAGGACATACATAGACTAACAAATATGATAAAGTATGGACAAAGAGCAGAAGACAAAAGAGATGACTGGGATATGTTAAAAATAAATCACATAGGCACATAAATATCAAATTTGTATACATTTTTGCAGACTTTTAAATGCATACATCCACTGTGAAAAGCAATATGGCTATACTTAAACCTACAGGGAACTGGAAGCTCACATGATCCAGCAGTACTATTATTAGGCATGTACTTCAAAGAAATGTGACAAAACCAGAGTAAATGTATGATCTACCATGTTTATCACAGCATAGTTCACAATCGCAAAAAACTAAAAGTATCCCAAATACCCCACAACAGGAGAATGGATAAAGAAACTATGATACAGTGTTGAAAACATGAAACACTGTCTGACATGGAAGGACCTGGAAACCATTATTCTGAGTGAAATTAGTTAAGCACAAAAGGACACATACTGCATGAGCCCATTATAATAAGGAGAAACATCAATTCACAAAACTTAGAAGCAAAACAAGTGCATAGAAAGCTTTCTATGAACCATACATACCCACCCCTATAAACACACTCAAAATTACCTTCAAAGAGGCAACCTCACATTGGCTGAGGTCACTCCTTCAAGAAGGAGGAAAAGAGAGAAGACCATGCACTGATGCCATAGGACAAATCAAGACACTCCACAGGACTGAGAACAGAACTTACAAGAATATCAAGTTAGACCCAAGGGAGGCAGAGGCATTTCAGAGGAGACGTTTACATTTCTGTTGGTGAACAAATGTGGAGGAACAACCTCACATCAGGAAAATATTGTCACCAATAATTATAGAGAATCCAAGGGGTAGAATAAATCAAATTCTTTTGAGTCAGCAGCTACCTAACCATCAGTGAACCCCACTGTGGAGTAAACATTCATGCTGGATTTAAATGCTGGCCTTACAGGGAACATGACATCCCTTATAGGACACTCCATATGGACAGAAACTTACCGAATGAACTTGGTTCTTCCACAAAACTACCTGTTGTCCATGGACATACGACAAATACTCTGATGAGAGAAAAAATGAATGATGGCCAGCTCAAGACTATGGAATTGGCAATCATTGGATCTTTGATAGGAACCATGTCTTAGTGGTTAACCAATAAATATTTACCCAGAACTATCATGTATTTATGATCTTAAAACCCTGTTTGCATTACTCTGACATGTATTAATCTCAAAGGTGAGGATTTTCCTTTGTTAAGGATATTATAGAGAATTTTCTCATAGTACCAGTCTCCATGCTCAATATAGAGTTTAAGCATATAATAATTCAATCTGTGTAAATGAAACAATATCTAATGGATTTGGGTTCACTCTTGATTCATCCTTTTCTAAGCAGTATCTGAAGTGTTTTGCCACTGGATAAAATCTCGATATTATCGATATCACCTTACACCCTGTGGTGATGCATCATACTGGCTGTGTTATATTGTTTTGGTCTTAAAATGGTAATAAGTCCCTTAAAGCAAACCAGAGTCATATATAACCTATAGACAAACAATTGGATTCTGGACTCCAACTTAATTCTACACCCAATCCAATAGTTAACTCTGATAACATGACTTTCCTTGACCTTCAAGAGGTGCTAGGACAAAGTGTGAAAATAGTAGATACTGCCCAACTAACAACTGGTATTTTATCTGTGGTCTTAAAGGGTGGTACTCAAACAAGTTGTCATCTGGGTGAGGAATCAACTAAGTCCACACGAAAGACGCACACCAGCCTGTGTGATCCACAGATGACAAATGAAATTTCCAAATATAATGAAGGGAGAGGAATCAGAGCTCAACTGGTGAACACCCAGATTGTAGAAGGAGGGTGTATTCGAACTGATCGTGATGGCGAATATATAACGCTCTTTAAGTTACAAGTATGGGAGGGTATGATACGTGAATTTTATAACAATGAAACTATCAAGGGAAAAAGACAAATGGCATTAGTCATATGGAGAAGCAAATCTACAGCCAATCCAATGCTCATTTTGCCACATGGCTACCCTCCCATCCGTTGGGAACTGAGCAGTGATACTGAGGTTTGGGTCCTCCCAAAGCGGAGAGTGAGATAGAGTTTGGTCTTCCAGATATTTATTAGGGTGAAATGCATGTGAAAGCGAGAGGGAAGAAATATCCTGACTTTAGAAAAGGTCGATCTACGGAACAACCATAAAAAAAGGAGCAGCAGCAAAACCGTAGCCTTCCAAAGGAGAGTCTGCAGAATATGTGTTTCTTCAACAGAATATTATCAGTTAGACCAAGATGGCTTTGCATTTGTGCTTTTTCCTCCTCTAGTTACCACCTGTGAGTTGGTCATGGATGAGCTTGACCTCAGGCTAATCAGTGCTCTCCAGCTAAGGCAGATTCCCACGCTAATAACAGCAGGAGACAGTGTGCTGACAGACCCCTCCACATCCCAGTAGCCAGGCCTTCCTTGAAGGGGATTTGACGGGCTCCTCCCTGTCTAACACAGCTGTTATAAAAATAAACTGCTTTTACAGCTAATTATCCATCATATTCTCAACTTTCCACATGCCAAATATCAGCATTTGAGGAGAAAGTAAGTCTCTTAGGTTCCCAAATTCTCACAGATTCTAAAAGACGTTCATGAAAATAAATGAGTGGTTTAGAAAGTGTACAAATTCAAGATAAATCTTTATCTTTGATTATAAGCACTCCCTCTTGCCTTAATGTACTGTAATTAGAACATTGAACAGCTCTTATTATTGCAGTTGCTATATTTTATTGTAATTTTCTACTGTTTTCTTTCTGTAAATATTCTCGGAGAATGCCACCATTCCCTATTTGTCTTTTTAATACTTAATATCTACTAGAAAACCGAGCACACATTGCTGTTGTCGTGGGCTGTCAAGTTGATTTTAACTTAGAGGAACCCAGTCAGACAGAGGGAACTGCCCCCAAACTTCACGAGCTTCAGATATTTATAGGAACAGATAACAAGGACTTTTCTCCCATAGCATATATTGTTCTTACTCTGTTGTTGCTGTTAAGTGCTGTTCATCCTGTTCTGACTTAAAGCAATCTTGTATACAACTCAGTGAAACACTGCCTGGCCCTAAGCCATGCTTGAAACCATTCCTGTTTGAGCATACTGTTACCATTCTTGTAATCATCTCATGATGTTTTCCTCTTATTCATAGTCTCTGCTTTGCAGCATATGACACCCTTCTCCAGTAACTGGTCCTTTTTTGACAACATATCTGAAACACTTGAGAAGAAGCCTTGCTTTCTTCATTTCTAAGGAGCCTTCTCACCACTTCTTCTAACTCAGATTTTGTTAATTATTCTAACAGTATACTAATTAGTCTTTACAAAAAGCATAATTTTAAAAATCATTTTACTGGAGGCTCATACAACCCATCACAATCAATACATACATCTATTGTATGCAAACCACATTTGTACATCTTTTGTCATCATCATTCTTGAAATATTTTCTTTCTACTTAAGCCCTTGGTATTAGCACCTCATTTTCCCCCTCCCTCCCTCCCCTTCCACCCTCATGAACCCTTGATAATTTATAAATTATTATTATTTTGTCTTATCATACACTGTCCAATGTAGGCCACTTCCCTGTTGTCTGTCTCCCTGGGAGTAGGTTATATGTAGATTCTTGTAATTGGTTCCCCTATTTTACTCCATGTTCCCTCCACACTCCTGGTATCACCACTGATCCAAAAAGAATCATCTGTGTTATATTTCCCATGTTTCCAGCTTCTATCAGTACCACTGTACATTACCTGGTCTAACCGGATTTGTAAGGTAGAATTGGGATCATGATATTGGGCTGACCGGTTCATGCCCTCCCTGTGACCCTTCAAAGGCATTTTTGGTCTCTATTATTCACTACCTATAGTTCACATCCATATGAGGCTATTGTAAAATTTTTTTTTTTAATTTAGGTCTGGCAAGCTTTCTATAAGTCCTCATTATGCTATTGCTTATTAATACCTTAAACAGGTCTTTTGCAGTAGGCTTACCCAATGCAGTGCTTTGGTTTCTTGACTTGGAATCAAGTGGCACTGAGGGGTGAGTGTGGAGCTGCTAAAGAGAGAGTCAGGGTTCAAACCCACCAGCTAGCTCATGAAAGAGTGTTTGCAGACTCAGAAACTCTTTATGAGGTCACTTGTGTCATAATTGACCCCATCACATTGAGTTTGGATCTGTTAGTTTTAATTCCTTTGGAAAATTATTCTGAATCTAAATATAAGGAAATTTTGATAGTTTCAACATTATCTCCATTTGTCATGATGAATTCCCCCCATTTTTTACCAATGAATTTCTTGGGGGCTTTTACAGCTCTTATAACATTCGATACATCATTTGTATCAAGCATATCTGTACACATTTTGCCATCTTCATTTCCAAATATTTTTTACTTGAGCCCTTGGTTTAAGTTCCTCTTTCCCCCTCCTTTTTGGTTTAAATCATTCCATTAGGGGCCCACACAACTCCCATCATGATCAACACACACATCAATTGTATACATACCACATTTGCACACCTGTTGCCATCATTACCCCTGAAACATCCTCCCTCCACTTGGGCACACAGTACCAGCTCCCCATATTTCCCCTTCCTTCCACTTCCCCCATGAATGCTTAATAATTTGCTCATTGTTATTACTTTTTTGTATCGTACTCAGTCCGATGCGTCCCTTCACCCACTTCCGTGCTGTCCGCACTCCAGAGAGATCATATGTGGATCCCTGCAATTGGTTACCCCCTTCCACACCACCCTCCCATTATCATCATACCCACCACTGGTCCTGAAGGGATCATCTGTCCTGATTTCACCATGTTTCTGACTCCAATGTACATCCCCTGGTCTAGGCAGGTTTGCCAGGTAGAACTTTTCCCTCTTGAGGTATATAATACTGCATCCTGAAATCTTTATTCCTGGATTTTCATCAGCAAGTGCATCAAGCCCTTTACATTCACAGCAAGTTTGGTATTAATATACATATTGTAGGGAGTTAATGATTCTTCCTTCAATCTTGATATCATGTTCCTCTTCAGTTAGTCCAGCATCTCGGCTCATTTGCTCTGTATGTGTATTGAGTAAGTATGAAGGACAAATACAATTCAGATGCACACCTTTCATAAGGAAACTCAGGGGGGTTGGAATACTCATTCTTTCCCATCTTCTCTAAAATTTGTTACGATTCAAACGTTAAATGTTTTTGCATCGCCTAGACATATGTGATCACCTGTCAACTTTATCTGCTGTTAACCAAGAACCATGTGATAGCAGCATTGATTTATCTCAACTCACATTCTGTTCCATGTCTTCTTGGATTCTAGCAGTATTTTGCCAATGAATTGCTGTAAGTCTTTTTGAATCATATTCAACAGTATTCATCAATACTACAGAGTGATATTCATGATACTGTTTCTCTTTCACATTCTTTTGGATCATCTTTCTTTGGAATGAGCATCAATTGTGTTCTTTCTGGTCAGTTTGCCATATAAGGCTTGCAAACTGACTGGCACAGATGAGTGAGCACTTCTGGAGTTTCTTTTATGTATTGCATCCTATCAACTGATCTCCTGGAGATGGCTGGTTAATGGTTCATGAGCTGTAAGTAATAGTTTTTCTGGATGGTCAGAGACTTGGAAGAAGCGTGTTTGGAAAATTGGTGCCAAGGTGATGTGGGGAAGAGGTACAAGGACAGACCTCTGAATGGACACAAAAAGTGAAGATATTGTGTCTTATGTGAATACTCACCAAATGGTTACCTCTGAAAAGAAGGATTTTAACAGTCAAGTGAATAAAAGCAATGTTTTTTGAAAACCTATCATTCTCCTTACCAAGCCACTCCTAGCATTTCCAATGTAATCATGAATAAAATGACCATGGTAGAGGAATGAAGGATATTAATTTGTAGGCTTCACAATATGAACTTCCTCTCACCAGACGAGTGGGCTATGGCTATTGCTGAGTGCCCAGTCTGCCAACACCAGGGACAAATACTGAGTATATTTCTCAGGAATACCAACCAGCAACCTTGTGGAAGGTTAATTACATTGGACCCCTTCAATCATGAAAAAGGTAATGCTTTATTTTCTTATCAGAATATGAATTTGTCTTTCCTGTATGCAGTGCTTGGCCAAAGCTACATTTATAGACCTAAATAATGCTTTCTTCAATGGCTGGTTATCCTGCAGAACATTGCCCTATGGGCCTATGGCCAGAGAAGATAACAAACTACAGCAACCCATCTGTGACTTGGCTACTAATTGCTCAGACTCTTTAGGAAGCAAGGTCTGGCTCGCCACACAGAGCAAAGAACTGTGACCAGCTGTGGTGGATTATGAAGACAACAGGAAAGCAGAATTAGTTGTGGCAGAACGTAGTTCTAAGTACCAGATATGGCCACATGATCAGTTGCAGAATTGAATGCTATAATTGTTGAGTATTTCTTCATCTGTATCTATTATATGTTCTGTTAACATATAAAAAGTAAGTTGTAAATGGTGTAGGGCAATTACACACAGCTGAGTGTTATTTAGATTATGTTATGTGCATATATGACATTATTACTATCATCACTTGCAGATTATGTGTGATATAAAAAGAGTTGTATACAGAAGCCAAGTTGACAAGAGTGGTCTGGGAAAGTTAGATTTGGTGTCAACTTTGATGGGCTAGAATTCTCAGTGGTTTAGTAATTCTCATGATGTGAATAAAGTAAACAATGAAATCAACTCCAGAAATGGATTTATGGTGAAGGAGCAAGCAGTTGTTAGGGTGAAGTGGAACACTCCACTCAGGACACTGCCCTGAACCAACAACATGGAAACTACCTTGAGGTTTGGGCCTATTTTATATATAGTCATATCTTATTCATGGGCCTCTGGTTCTTTAGATTTGAGCCATTGGCATATTGACTCCCAGGGCCAGCAGGCATCATCGGTATTTTTCCATCTACCCTACTAACTGTAGATTCATTTACATCTCCAGTCACAAGCCTGACCTGGTGACCTTACATTAATGCATCTCTGTAGCCTCCAGGAAGCTGGTTTTTCACTAGTACTCAAAGCAAGGAGTTTTCAGGGAGCAAATGATTTTACATCAGTGATTAAATATGATTATTTATAGGTCGCAGAGTCAGTGGGAAGCTGCAAAATAGAAATTGTATAAGATATGACTCAATGACTCTAAGTGTGGTAGAAATATGCTTCTCATATTTTACCTGGTGGCAACTGTGCTGCAAGAAATGTTCTTCTCCATCATGTCATCACAGTCATACTCAGGGCTAACTACACAGGAAGAACTGGTGATCAATTTCTAAATGATCAGCCATTGGAAAGTATATGCAACATAATTCTATTCTGTTTTTATTAAATAGCAATCCACACTTTGATAATAAGCTAGTGGTAGTATTTAAAAGGTTAGGACATAATTAAAAAAAACTAGGCTTTTTTGTGAGAGTAATGTAAAATTAGTTGCAAATGTACCATAAAATAAAAAGTATATTAGTTAATAGGAAGAAATTAAAATAGATACTATATATTAATATAAAATAATCAAAACAAAATAAAACTTAAAAAAAGAACTAGAAGAAAGGGAGAAAGAGGAGCTTATGCCAGAGGCTCAAGTAGAAAATGTTTGGAAACGAATGTGCAAAATATATTTAAGTTTCTATTTACCTTCTCAAAATATATTTTGCAATGATATATTTTTATTATTTATTTAGTTATTTTAAATAATTTTATTGGGGGCTCATCCAACTCTTATCATGATCAATACATACATCAATTTTATGCAGTCAATATTTGCACATTTGTTGCTATCATCATTCTTGGAACATCTTCCTTCCACTTAGGCCTGCAGTATCAGCTCCCTATGTTTCCCTCTCTCCCCACTACCTCACAATGAACCCTTAATAATTTACAAATTACCATAATCTTGTCATATCCTACACTGTCCCATATGTCCCTTCACCTACTTCCCAGTTGTCTGTACCTCCAGGGAGGAGGTTATATGTAGATCCCTGCAATTGGTTCCCCCTTTCTACTCTTCCTTGCCTCCACCCTCCTGGTATCACCACTCTCACCACTGACCATCCATCCTGAATTTCCCAAGTTTGCGACTCCTATCCATACCAGTGTACATCTCCTGGTCTATCTGAATATACAAGGCAGAATTGGGATCATGATAGTGGGTGGGAGAAGGCATTTAAGAACTAGAGGAAAGTTGCATATTTCATTGTTGCTTCACTGTACCTTGACTGACTCATCTCCTCCCTGCCACCCCTCTGTAAGGGAATGTTGTTTCACACATTGATGGGCTTTGGGTCCCCCATTTACATTCTCCTCATTAACAATGATAAAACGTTTAGTACTTTGATGCCTGATACCTGATCCCTTTAACACCTCATGGTTGCACAGGCTGATGTACTTCTTCCATGTGAGCTTTGTTGCTTCTGAGCTAGATGGTCACTTGTTTACTTTCAAGTCTTTGAGCTCCCAGATGCTATATCTTTTAGTAGCTGGGCACAACCAGCTTACTTAATCACATTTACTTATGGACACATTTTTCTTCAGTGATCATATCAGGAAGGTGGCCACACAATGTTATGATTGCTATTTCTTGAATACTGATAACTGATCCTTTTGACAACTCATGTTCACACAAACTAGTGTGCTTCTTCCATGTGAGCTTTTTTACAAGCTGTGTGTGAGAGGCCTGACAGGTATTGATCAAGAGTAATGCAACAGAGAGAAAATTCTGAAACCCAAATGGAGGCTGAGAATGATAGTGGGACAAGAGGAAAGTAAAAGGAAATAAAAGAAAGAATTGGCGGGTAAAGGACATTTTTAGAGGTCTGAATACAGGCATGTACAGAGGTGAATATATTTATACAGGATGACGGGGAAATAGATCTATGTGCATATATTTATAGGATTTGTATTAAAACAGCAGATGATTATTGGACCTCCACTCAAGTACTTCCTCAATGCAATAATATTTTGTTCTATTAAATTGGCATTCCATGATGATCACCTTCCCGACATGATCACTGAAGACAAAGGTCTGCCTAAGCAAAAATGGTGAAGAAAGCTGGTGGTGCCCGGCTATCAAAAGATGTAGTGTCTGTAGTCTTAAAGGTTTGAAAGCAAACAAGTGGCCATCTAGCTCAGAATCAGCAATGCACTGATATTTTGACAGTATAAAAAATGGAAAATCTCTCTTCTTGAATTTTTTTTTAATCTAAGGAATATCCATTCTTTTATAATCCATAGTACCGGATTATACCAATGATTTCTTTCTTGTACCAGAAGAGAATCTCTCTGAGTAGAAATTAAGTCTATAGTAGATAGTTTTTCAGTAGAATAAATAAATGTAGCACAAATACAACTATGCAAAATTGAAAACTATCATGGTGAACAATAAAATATTCAATTATTAGAATCAAATGGGAAATAGATGCCCTTTTCAACAAGTGGTGCTGGAAAAAATGGATATCTACCTCCAGAAAAATGAAGCAAGACCCTTACCTCACTCCATGCACTAGAATAAATTCAAGGTGGATTACAGACCTTGAAGAAAAACCCCAAACTACTAGGGCCATCAATGTGAGAATTGGGAACAATCTGAGAACACTGGCACAAGGACTACATAGGCTAACAGAAATAGGGAAAGACACAAACACAGAGGAGGCTCAAATAGACAAATGGGATATATTAAAGATTAAATACCTGTGCACATAGAAAGAATTCACCAAGAAAGTAATAAGAGAGCAGACAGACTGGGAAAACATCTTTGGCAATGACAAATCAGATAAAGGTCTTATTAGTAAAATCTACAATACCCTGATAGCTTACAAAAAAGCAAAACTAACTGCCCACTGAGGAGATGGGCAAAGGAATTAAACAGAAGTTTCACAGAGACAGAAATCAGAGAGGCCAATATATATATATGAGAAAATGCTCCCGATCACTAGCCATAAGAGAAATGCAAATCAAAACAATGAGATACCACCTAACACCCTCAAGGATAGCCCAATTCAAAAAGTCAGAAAGTAACAAATGCTGGAGAGGCTGTGGGGAGATAGTGTCGCTTATCCACTGTTGGTGGACCTGCAGGTATGTACAGCCACTAAGGAGATCAATTTGGAGATAGCTAAAACAGATGGAAATTGAACGACCGTACGACCCAGCAATTCCCCTGTTGGGCATATAACCAGAAAAGACAAGTAACAATCCACGACCAAAAATCTGTGCTCCAATGTTCATCGCAGCACAGTTCACAGTTGCAAGGAGTTGGAAGCAGCCCATATTCCCATCACTGATGGATGGATTAAAAAACTGTAGTACATACATACAATGGAGTACTATGCATCGCTGAAAAGCAGTGATGAACATATGAAGCACGTCACCGTATCCGCATGGGAGGAACTGGAGGAAATTATGCTAAGTGAAGTTAGCCAAGTGCAAAAGGTCATGTACAATATGAATCCACTGAGGTAAGCATATTAATAATTTTAAAATTGGAAAGCGGCATCGGGAAAAACTACTCTATAGAGAAAATCCTGGGAGAAGGCCCAGGTGGTATGGCATGGGCAGGATCAAATCTAAGGCAACATATGGTGGCCATCAAGGGGGGAGGGGAGGCAGATGGTGATGTGTAGAAAGGGAAGGGGGCACTGAACCATCAAAGGGGAGCGTATTGTTTATATCTCCACAGGGAAAGAGGGACCAAACTTAAACCTGGAGACCCAGCATGTGAATGCAGCATGACAGCATGGAGTGGAGAACCAGTGGAGGGGCCAGAGAACACAACCCCAACCCCAACTATAGGGGCAGCCACCTCTGTACCAGAGGAAGTTGCCTTGGAGGCCAGCACTGAAGCTGAAGCTTGGGGAGTGAGATAAGCTTGACCAGAGCACATGAGAACAAATGAAAGGGGAGGAAGAGTGAATGATGTGCATCCTGGCCCACCCAGCCTTCAGGGCAATAATCCCACTCAGAACAGCTACTGCACAAAGAGGACTGCACGGCCAGCCCCATTAAGAAATACGGCTACCCTCACAGACCCAAGGCCTATTGGGGCCAGGAAGAAGAAGCGGGGTCAAGATTATACCCTGTTGGATACAACCACACCAATGCAAAGCACTAAGAGTGTGCAGCAGAGCATAGAGTCACAGATTGAGTGACAAGGATATACTTTGGGGCCAGGGTATTGGCACCCCATCCAACTCAACTAGGGGTCACTCTAGGAGGTCTACAACAGACCTTGAACTTTATGCAGGTTCCTATATTGCTATTATTTTTATTATTATTTCATTATTCTGTTACATATTGTATAGTACATTGAGGAGGTTTCTTGCTGTTATCATTGTTTTATTTGCTTAAGTTGCTCCATTTTAGGAGACCTTTCTTGTACATATTGCTACCTCCACAGGTCTATCTAGACAAGATAGACTGGGCAAAGAGGTTGGAGGTGAAAATGACAAGTCTGATGGCTCCAGGGTAGGGGACATTGAAGACGGGGAGGAGGGGGAAAGGTGGTGATGTAGACCAGCCCAGGAAAAAGGTAATAACAATTGATACAAATGCAGGCACAAGGTGGGTGAGAGAAGGCCAATAGGGATTGATTAAGACTAATGTAACTGAGAGAAAATACTGAAAACCAAATGGAGAGTGAGCATGATAGTGGGACAAGAGGGAAGCAAATGGAAATAGAGGAAGGAACTCGGGGATAATGAACATTTATAGAGGTTTGAATACAGGTAAGTACATAGGGATATATTTATAAGTGAGGATGGGGAAAGAGATTAATGTGTATACTTATAGGGTTAGTAGTAGGACAACACATGGGCAATGGACCTCCACTCAAGTATCTTCTCAGTTCAAGAACACTTTGTTCTATTAAATTGGCAGTCAAAGATGCTCTCCTTTCTGACATGATCACTAAAGACAAATGTGTGCATAAGCAAAGGTGGTGAAGAAGCTGATGGTGCCCGGCTATCAAAAGATGGAGCGTCTGGGGACTTAAAGGCTTGAAAGTAAACAAGCAGCCATCTAGCTCAGAAGCAACAAAGCCCACATGGAAGAAGCACACTAGCATGTGGAATCATGAGGTGTCAAAGGGATGAGATATCAGGCTTCAAGA